>JASKGM010014278.1:0-34430 GCA_034509205.1 Ceratonia siliqua
ACACTCACTGACAGAAGTACCCTTTATCAGGAACTGCCCTCAACTGATAAAGGTTGCGACCTATGTGCACCTAGTGGTTCTACCACCACTCTACTACGGATCCCAGATTACAGTTTTAAATTTATTTTCATGATACCTATACCATTCAGACTTTAGAAATATCAAAGTCCAGGTACTTTTCATGCTATGGACAAAATAATAAATTTTTATATAAATATATATGATTTTACTCAAAATCTACCCAAATAACATCATTTGTCCACAAAGTAAACTTTTAATAATTTATGCATCAAGGGGTAAGTAAGAATCCACTCACCTTGCTAAATTTGGAAATTTAACAATCACGCTCCACATATTTCTACTTTAAGACTGAGTTGGTTTTCAGATTGATTTTGGACAAGCCTAAATGAAATCATATATACGAAATCCATCAGTATACTAAATCCTTCGTTACTTTTCTGTTATAACTCTAATAACAAGGAAAATACTTTACTTGTATGACTATGATTTTAGAGTCCAACCGTGCTTGAACAATAATTATTCTATAGTTTGACTTCCAAATTCATTTCTCAAATTTAAAGCATAATTAACCCATTCTATTAAACCACCTAATGTTTCCAATAAACTTGGAGTCACAGCCACAAGGAAACAACCAACCGAACTCAAACGTAGGGGTGTTTACTAACATAGAGCCTTCAGACTTTATCACAAGATCAAGAAGGTGTTGAATTCCCACAAATTTCATTTGTTTAAGATAGGAAGGATCATAATAGTTTTATTTTTTGCATTTTAACAAACACTTGGTGTGCATTCAGAATTCAAGTCTAAGTATTCATTCACATACATGGAAATTGAGAAGAAAAGTGTAGAATTGGAAACCCCAATTTACTTGATTTTACAGAAACACCATAATGGCTTACCTATCAAGAGAAAAGCCTTGAAAGAAAATGGTTCCTCCTCCTCACGATTTCTTAACGTTACAGGGAAGGGAAATTGTTTCTCAAAACTACAAAAATTCGTTTTGATTCAGAAAATCAGATTCTGAATTTGCCAAGCCTCTTCAATTTAGTTGTTTTTAAAGGAAGTATGGAGAAAACTCACTTACACAAGAGATGGCTTTGACCCACAGCGCACCAGCCACCAAAAGACTCCTTTCTCTCACGCCTACGATGGCTGGTGCAGCCATGACCGGCTGGAGCACACCGACGACGATGACTAGGCGGCGGCTACGGTGGCGGAGGGACTGCGAACCGCGGAGTAGACCGAGACAGTGGAAGTTTTGCGCAGGGGAGGGGGGAAATGCCATATAACTGAGGGAGTTTGAGAGAATGAGGAGTGTTCTTCTGGTGGTTAGCTTTTAAGGGGATGAGGGACCTTTTAGCAAATTTTTATAAGTTTTAAGGTTGTTATTATTTACCCTCTAGTCCTTCAAGATAAATTAATTGCATTTGGGCCCTCATTTTTTTTTTTTGGGTATTACAGATTCTTACACCAAAATAACATAAGCTTTACCCAAGTCTTTCATATCAAAATTTGAAGCAAAGAATTGTTTTGTAATATTCACAATATGAAGACTTGGGCCAAATATTAGCATGTCATCCGCATATAAGCTAATGATTACATATTCACCATTAACATGTTTAGTATAAACACATTTATCCACTCCCACTATATAAAACCATTACTCAAAATAGCTTGATCAAATTTCTCATACTATTGTTAAGAAGCTTGTTTCAGACCATACAAAGATTTGTACAAATTGAAAACTTTATTTTCAAAACCAGGAACCACGTAACCCTCAGGTTGTTACATGTAAATTTTTTCTTTTATATCTCCATTTAAAAATACTATTTTAACATACATTTGATGAATAAATAGTTTATGAATTGAAGTCAAAGCAATTAAAATTCGAATAGAAGATATTCTAACTACCGGGACAAAAGTATCAAAATAATCAATATTTTGTTCTTGAGTAAAACATTTTGCAACCAATGTAGCTTTATATTTGTCAATAGACATCAAGGTTAAGTTTTCTTTTGAAAATCCATTTACATCCCATAGTTTTTGTTCCAGGATGTAGATAAACTAGAGTCCAAGTTTGATTCTGTAAAATGGAATCAATCTCAGTTTTAATGGATTTTTTCCAAAACACAGTCAAAAGAAGAAATAGCATCAGAATAAGTTTGCGGTTCACTTTCAATAAGAAAGGAAGTGCAAAATTATTTCGAAAGATTTTGCTTTTCTAGATCTTTTACTCCTTCTCAACTCCTTAACAGAATTTTGCGTATCATCATTGTTATTAATAGCATGATATTCACTAGATGCTTTAGTAAGATTCTCAGAAAGTGAAAAAATATATTCAAAGAATTCAGTATTCTTTGTCTCAATAATAGTGTTGCAATTAAGAACATCACTTTTCAAAAAAATAAATCTATATGCAGTATTATGTTCAGCATAACCAATAAACATGCAATCAGAAGTTTTAAAACCTACTTTCCTCTTTTTAAGATCAGGTAATAAAATCTTAGTTAAACACCCCCACACTTATAAATATTTTAAATTAGGAGAATAACTCTTCAATAATTCATAAGGTGTCTTGCCGATTTTCTTATAAGGAATTCTATTTTGCAAATAACATGTAGATAATATTGCTTCCCCCTACAAGTTATCAGGCACAGCTGAACTAACAAACATTGTATTCATAATTTCTTTTAAAGTTCTATTTTTCCTTTCTGCAACATCATTTGATTCAGATGAATAAGGAGGAGCAACCTCATGAATTGTTCCTCTTTTTCACAAAAATCATTAAATAATATATATTTACCTTATCTATTAGATATAATCTTTTTAATTTTTCTATTGAGTTGATTTTCAACTTTAGCTTTATATGGCAAAAACATGTAAAATGAATCATTTTTATTTCTAATTAAATATACTTTAGTATATCTATAATGATCATCTATAAATGTTATATAATAACTCTTACCACCTATAGACATTGTTGTTTTATGTCCCCTAAATCTATATGAATTAAATATAATAAATTAGATTCTCTATTAATAGATAGACATGATTTCTTTGTCAATTTGGTCTCTGCACAAATTTCATATTAAAGTGTAAGTTATTAATACTGTTGATAAGTCCTAATGTATGCATTTTTTTGATATAACTTATACTAACATGGCCTAATCTAGCATGCCACAAATCAACAGAATAAATCAAGCAAGCAGAAGATGATTCATCATTCTTATTAATAATCTCAGAAACATTCAATACAAATAAACCTTGGTTACAATATCCTTTCCTCACAAAGACATTGTTTTTAGTCATGACAATTTTGTCAGACTCAAAAGTGACTTTAACCCTAACTTTTCCCAATAAGGATATAGAAATAAGATTTGCTCTTATATTGGGCACATGAAGAACATCATTCAAAGCCAAGGTTTTTCCATATGTGAGTTTAAGAAGAACTTTACCTTTACCAAGTACTGATGCAGTTCTTAAATGACCAAAATAAATTGTTTCTTGTCCTTCTTCCAAAAGAGTATAGGTGGTGAAAGTTTTTTTTTTTTTTTGCACAAATGTGCCTAGTAGCACCAGAATCTAGCACTCATTCTTTCACATTAGCCACAATATAAGCTTGAGAAATAACTGCAACAATTATATCATCATCATATGCTTTAACCAAGTTTGCCTTAGGTTTAGCAGGATTGTTATTTCTCACTCTTTTTCTACACTAAGCAGCATGGTAACTAGGCTTCCCACAGACAAAACAAGAGAATTTCTTTTGATAGTTGAGATTATTCACTTTAGGCATGTAACCAGATTTATTAGTAGTATTATTACTATTTTTATTCACATACATTTTGTTGTTGTTGTGGGAAGTTGAGTTACTTTGTAACAAATTAGCCTTTGATGCCATCTCCTTAGCTTTGGTTGCATGAGCTCATTTCAGTTTATATCTTCAATAATGATGTGCACAATGAGATTGTTGAAAGATAGCTATTTATTCTTGTATTTTAATTGCTACTTGTAGTCGTTCCATGATTCAGGTAATTTTTCAATTAGAATACCAGTAACAAATTCTTCTATGAGATTGAACTGAGATCTTATAGCAGCTTGTGATATTCATTAATTTGGCTTTTAATTTCTTTATCATCACCATCTCCCATTTATATAATTTTTCAATTGTAAATTTCTGATTGCCTACTTCTTCGGCTGTATATTTGTTGGTGACAGATTCCCAAATATTTTTGACTTCCTTGTAAGGACAGTAGACATCAAGTAGTTCATTAGAAAGAGTACTAATAATTTTATGTCTACAAACCTTATTTGCATGAATCCAGTGGTTTATTTTATTTGCATTTGCAGATTCAGCTTCAAGCCTCTGCTTCAATCAAAGCAAATGTAACTCCATGAACATTTAATATGTAGAACACATTTTCTTGTCACCTCCTAAAATTGTTGCCATCAAAGATCTCTATTTTTGAGATATTAGGAAATGACTTGGTATAGTGTAAGAGGAAAGAAGAATTGGCATAGAAGCATTAGCAGAGACGGGAGGAATAGCAGATGCAGAAGGCTGATCAACTGTAAATGGAGTGTTGTTGTTTTCAGTCTGCATAGATAATAATCCTTTGAGATTGTTGTAAAATATTGATGGAGACTTTGAAATTGAATGTCTGATACGTGAATTACACTGTCATCAAATGATTATTCCGCGTCTCTATGGGATGTAAAGACACAACAGCGACAATCCTCCTAGGATACAACAGACCTTCTAGATATTGTGCACTCAACAACTAAGAGACTGGAATAGTAGAAAATCAAGAAACTAAACTCAGCTAAAGATGGAGAGGAAAAGGAAGGTTACCACCACTCATCTTTAAAATGAAATATGTTCTTTAGGGTTAGACTTTTAACATTGCAATAATGCTAACATTAAAAATATTAGGTAAAGTGTTTTCAATTTTCCCAATGATGCAATTTGAAAAATTCAAAGATGCTACAGTGACCACTATAGTAGTAGTGAATTGCTACAGTAACAATAAATGCTACAGTGACCGCTATAGTAGCAGTGACATTTACAGTGAATTTCTACAGTAACTATATTAATACTTTAACTTTTGAAATATATCTATTTTTTCACAACATTATCCATTGTTGATTTGGGAACTATCTCCTACCTATTTAATTTCAATGATGCCGAAACACCTATAAAATTTTTAGAGAACTCTCCATGCAACGTTCTAGGCCATCTTTTGAATATGCTCAGATGGACCCCCAAATTTCCATACAAAGATCTTGTTTGTTAAAAGTTTTCAAAATTACTCTTTGAACTTATCTCATTTATGAACCAAATGAGTTAACCTAAAATATTTTTCTGATAAGTTCATTGACGTCTAACGCAATGACACATGACGCCTATCATGCATTATATTTATTTTCTTATTATTTCTTATTATTTATTTGTTGTGTGATTATTGTCTATCGAGTGTTTTTATATATGTAAGGTGCTTGTTAAGGTACATTGCACCGTTGGCTTTGGGTTTTTTTGTTATTTTAATTTTAAGAAAAAAATCAAAATAATTTAAGAAAAAAATTCAAAAAAAATCAAAAGAAAGTTAAAAAAAATTCAAAAATTCAAAAAAAAAATTAAAAAAATTAAAGAAAGAAAAAATAAACATGAAAAAATAAACCATAAAAAAGTACCCATAGGCACCAGTGCCTCCGGTTGTAACTTAAAAAACACTTATATGTAAATACTACATGATTGTCATTCATGAGTGCTAATATTTTTACCTGCATCATGCATTTATCGGGATGAGACATTCTCCGATATTTGATAAATTTGTTATGTTTGGTTTGGTTATTTTCTTAAGGTCATTATGATATTTTGTCCAGTTTATCGAACATGTACCATGTTTGCTTGAAAATGTTTAGTTATAGTTTGGAATTGAATTAAAGTTATTTTGATATATAGTATAAAGTATTTATCACCCTATTTTTGTGTGGGGTCTTAGTTCCTGCTAGGTACATTTCCACTAACTGAGTCGTGTAGACTCATCCCACTATTTTTTATATTTTTAGGTTTAGGTAAAGCTTAACAGTGATCATTACTGTCCTGACTTGTCGCTTTACATCAACAAGGTATTTTGGAAGTGAGCTTGGGTCATGGAGTGTGTGTCTTGTATACCTAGGAAATCACCATTTTGTATTTGTATTTAAATTTATTTTTAAAAAATATTATCAATTGATTTCTTGGACATTGTTATACATGGGTGAGGTCAGAGGACGCTATATTAGATTTATGAATAAAATTTCAATTTATTTTAAAATTTTATAATCTACATTTGCATGTACATGTGTTTATGTGTGAGACTTTTAAAATATTGAGAATGTTTTTATACTTTGTGTCGATCACACTCCAAAATTAAGGTGTGACAGTATTACTCACTAAAGTTTTCTTTAAATTTTAATAAATGATTATAAATATTTATATTGTTGATATATGTAAGTTTATATTTTATATTTACATATTTATTTTAAGAAAGAAATTAATGGTAAAAATAAAAAAATCAAATAACTATCTATTATTGACAACCTACTTGAATTGTAGAGTGAATGAGACAAATGTGATAGAAAAAATTGCTAAATATACTTATAATGAGAAATGATATTTTCACACTAGTTTCTCCCATACCTCTCCCCACACCTTTATCTTTATCATTGATATACTATAAAATAATAATAATAATGATACATAAAAGATGATAATAAAATAATGAATATGAAAAATGTGTGAAAGTAGTGTGAAAAAAGTGTCGTGAGAATAACATTTTATGTAGATGAGTTACAACTACATTAATCATACAAAATAATATTTGAATTTAACAACTTATTTTCTTGTCTCTATTTCAAATTTCAATGGTCATTTTCTTTAATTTCTCTTTTTTAACATTTTATGTAATTTGATTGTATAACCATACTCAAATTAAAAAATATTTTATACAACTTTTTAATTAATTAAAAAATTAAAAAACCATCTTACCATCCTAATTTAATTTTGTAATGTCTTAATACTAAAGTGTCTAAAATAATAAGTAAATAATATTACAAGCAAATAAATATATAGTGTAGGGATGAAGTAGCAAATTAGAAAAAAATTTGAAACTTCGGGAAAATTGTTGTTAAGTCCCTCGGTTAACCCCTTCTATCCTTGCTCGAAAAATATCCAGCCATGTCCTAATTTTAGCACCTCCCACTCTAAGCTCTCTCTCTCTCTCTCTCTCTCTCTCTCTCTCTCTCTATAGTTCCTCAACGGACGCCTCTCGCCACCACCTACCGTTGTTCAGCCACCACTTCCCTCTTATTAGAGTCCGGCCATCGTGGCGTGCGTGAGAGCGTCTCTCTTGAGCGTCGTTAGTTGGCAAAATTTATGGTTGCAATGCCATTTTCAGTGTGGATAAGTTACTTGCCCTTTTCGATTGATGCTGAATAATAACTCTACTCCATTTTAATTTTTGGGTTTGTGATTCTGCTTAGCTATCTCATTCTCAGCCAAACCTCAACTGGAATGATTTATGGTTTCCCTCGTAGGACCCAACCTGTCGTGATTTCATACTATGTTGCAGCGTTCAATTAGTAAACGTGGCGTTGGGTTTTAGTTCTAATCCTTGTAGATTTGCTTTCAATTTTTGAATTTTGTAGTGAGTAATCTATTGTGATTTTTTTGTTTAAGCAATTGGGTTTCTTAGTTCAACCAATTTATGTTCTTCTTGATGAAGGGTCTAAAAGTTGTAAAACTTTTATATTAGTAAACCATCATTTTTCTCTACGTTTTGGGTATCATTACTGGAATGACAAATGTAAGCATGATTAAGGTGTATTCTAGTAAACTCTTTCTTCTTTTTCTTGGCATTACTGGAATTCATTGTTTAGTTAATTCCTTTATCTTCAATAATTTTAGTTTGGAACCAAATCAATGATTTTGTTTACAAACCAAGTCATTCTCTAGCTAATAGTAGTCATATTAGAAAAACAAATAGTGGTGGATTTAGTATACTAATGTGTTATGCGCATATTCATGCACATAGGAATGTCTGAAACAAACCCTTTGGAACCAAAGCAGTCTTGAAGTGGAAAAATTGTGGGACTTGAATATCGAGCTTCCAAATTTAGCATTGTGAGTGGATATCTACTTATCTTTGGATGCCTGGAGTTTTAAATTTTATATTGTGGTTTATTTACGTTACTTAAAGATGATTTGGATATTTTAGAAGAAAAATGAAATATATACTTGAATTAAATCTTATATTCTGAGATCCGTAATAGAGCTGTGGTTGAACCACTAGGTACACCTAGGTCACAACTTCTACAAGGGTAGTTCTTGGTAGAGGATAACTTCTATCAGTGAGTACAGTTCCTGAGAGAAGATTGGATATGAATTGAATAGCACCTTTGGAAGAGTGAAGTTTCAGAAGGGAGCTATTGAATGAACGGTTCTTTCATTAAGTGTAGTTTCTGAAGATGAAGATTACGTTGCCTCTCCAGATGAGGGTAGTTCCTGGAGTGTGATGATTAATTCTCAATTTGGGTTTATCCATTGAACTATTATGGATCCTATTACTTTAAGAATTTCAATGTGGGTTATTTTCAAATTTTAAATTTTATCTGGAGATGACTTTGCAAATTCTTATTATTTATTGTTATTCGGTATTTAAATTACCCTGTTTTCCAGAGTAATGTATATTATGTGAGTGTCATTAAACCTTTGTTATTTTGCTAATGTATGTTGATGCAGTATTCATAAAATACTAAACTTTTGATAGTAATACACAATACGTCTGGGAGTTCATTCATCATTTGGTAAGTATTTCTTCTATTCACTAAGTCAGTGTGACTCACCCCTTCAAATTGTAATTTTTTTCATATCAAGCTACTGGTGAATCATCTTCAGCTTCACTCATACGTTTTGAGCCTACGAATAATTTGGTAGGAAAACTCTAAATAGCAGTGGAGTACACTTTGGAATTGTGGACTATGTTGAACATGATTTTCGTTATTTATTAATTTTGAATAAGTGTCATGGTCTATAATTATAATTATATGATTTATGTGTAATTAGGGTATGTAGTCCATGATAAACCTTGTTGTCTTATTGATGTTGAGGCCATGGAGGCCGCTTGAATTATGATGGGCTTGTCCACCTTTATGATTTACTGTTTATACCCTGTGATAATTCATATTTAAGAAAAAATTCTGTCTAATTTTTAAAAAAAAATTATGATGAGAAATTCCTTATGTTTTCAATTGAGGTTTGGTTTTTACCATCAAATCACAATTTGTTTAGCTTAATAAATGTATGAGTCATGTGGGTTAATATGTTATTATCTAAATAATAATTTTTCTATACCGATCACGTGTCAGGGTTGACAAATTTATAAAAATAATTTTAACCAAAATTTTAAAATTTAACAAAAGGAGAAGTAATTGCTAAGTGATTTTGGGCGTTTGTTAACAGTTTGATTAATATTAAGGGCAAAATTTAGGTAAAATGTTTATAAGCAATTGTTATTAGGTTTTTTAATTAATAAATAATAATATTAATAAAAGTAAATGAGTAAAAAATTTATTATATATCATTTATTAATTAAATAACATAATAATATGTAATTTATTAATTAAAGAATATGTTCACAATCTCTAAGAAAATTTATCTTCTTTTATTAAATCTTAATATTAATATGATTAATTATATTTTTATCCCTTAATTTTTTAAAATTATAGATTTGATTTTCAAAGTTTCATTATAAAAATATGGTTCCATAATTTTATTAAAGTTATAATTTTAATTTTTTTAATTTATTTTAATTTTTGATATTAAGGGATCAAAATTACAACTTTAAAAAATTAAAGACACAAAACCAAAACCTTAATAAATTATGGGACAAAAAATACAAAAGCCATATTAATATTTAATACATTTCCTCAACGACATCTACCATTCCTTTGTTTGTTTGTTTGTTCGTCGTTTTAGCTTTAGTATTATTATTTTCTCATTTGCCTCTCCGGTTATTGTGGCTGGGAGTTAGAGTTAGAGAGAGATAGAGGGAAAGAGACCAAGGTTGGTGTTGGTGGTTGTTTTTCATGGCAACCCTTCCCTCCTTCCTCTCTTCCTCTCTTCCTCTTCTTCCGCATCTCCCCCCGAACACGCGCTTTCGTCCCTCGTTAAACTTCTGTATTTCTCCTTTGCGCTCTACCTTAAACCCTAGCAAATTTCGATCTCCATTTCTGGTTGTTTCTTCGTCAACCCACTCGTTCGACGATTTCACCTCCAAAAGGTTGGAACCCCCTGCTAATTCCTCGAAGGTTAGTTTCTTCTTCTGAATTGTTCGTATGCCTTTTTCTGTATTGCTCCTAATATAAATTGACTTGTGACATGCAAATGCCCTATTTAATATTAGTTTGCTGTTTTTCTAGAGCTCCATGTTACAATAGCTAATTCTACATTTTTTGGGGTGCTTTGTTGGAAAAATTATCTTATGTAATGTAAACTTTGTTGGAAAAATTATCTTATGTAATGTTTACATCATGTCATAAATCAAGCCAAATGGATTATTGATCTCGCTCATCGTCTAGTTCAAAAAGAAAGAAAAAACAACTGCTAATCAAATTAACTGTAATCTGATACTAAACTGGATGAGCGGGCTAAATAAAACATTTGGCTTGATATTATTGCCACGGTATACTAGGTCACTTGGGCTGATGTGGTATGCTGTTCCAACCAAATGGATTACTTACCAAACTTAACACTTAACTTAAAAGGACAGAATTAGATGAAGCTTAGTTTTATTAGCAGATATGTTTTTCCCTTTTGAATTAGGTGTTGAGTTAGTTAAGCAACCCATTTTGCAAGATTTGAATGGAATGGTATATTGCGTCAATTCAAGTGACATGTTATATCTGTTACATATGATCGCTCACAATATACTAGCATGAACCCTGTTATATGCTAAAAGATCATGCCTTTTGAAGAAAAATTGATTAGAGACTGGTATGAGCTCGTGGTACTCTGATCTTGTTGCAAAAATACATATTCTTCTTTGGATGAATACTGCAAAGAAGGAAGAAAAGAAGTAGACTGAGAAGTGACCTCGTTTGGTAATTTTTCAATAAATTACCTCATTGTATGTAATTTTTACTTCACAGCTTGGTTTTGAACCATTTCCACTAAAAGGTACACCGTTTTATACTAACATATGTCAGCATTCAAAGTGATGGCTTTGGAGACATGTATTTTAATTCTTATTTGGAAAAATAAAATAGCAGAGATAACTTTTTTTTTTTTATAATATTCCTTGTTAACATAGAGAATCATTGGTGTGAGATTTTTTAGGTGACTTTGTAGATGTTGTATTTGTAATATTTAACATTTGAGACAGATAATAGTTTCCTTCTTATTATATTGAGTGTACACAACTTACACATGAATATCTTATAAAAAAATGTACTAATCAGTATGTTTGCTCAATAATGGTTGTCAGTATGATAGTGAATTTGACATTAGTGTTATTCTATTAGAAATCAGTTCTTTCAAAGTTGATACAAGAGATAGAACCTCTGGATGTCAGCCATATCCAGAAAGATGTTCCACCAACTACAGTAGATGCCATGAAAAGGACTATATCTGGTATGTTGGGCTTGCTTCCATCCGATCAATTTCAAGTTGTCATTGAGGCATTGTGGGAACCCCTCTCCAAGTTATTGATTTCTTCAATGATCACTGGGTAAGTTCAATATCTATGTCAAATTTTTTTAGTGAAATTTTTTTTGTATTCTCTTTTATGACTGCTGAGAGTATGGAGACCATAGGACTGGTATTATGTTTGTAGAAATAATGTTTGCTTTTCATTTAAATTATTGTCTCTTGAAGCCTGTAGTTAGTTTATCTTCTTAATCGCTAGTTTTCCTAGATTAATGGACAAACCTTATGGAGATGAGAGTATAATTTAGTTAGGCTCAACTATTTCTTTGCATGAACATACCTTGGCAAATGCTTATGCCTGACCTAATATGTTTATGCTTATGTAGTTTTAAAGGGATATGAAGCTGCTTTCTTTTTGCATTGCAGGTATACACTGCGCAATGCTGAATATAGACTTTGCCTTGAAAAGAACCTTGATATGTATGAAAGAGATCTAGAAAATCCGAAGACAGAAAATACCGAGCTTGACTTACAAGGACTACTACTTGACAGTCTCAATGTAATTGACTTATCTAGAAAGAATAATTTAACTTCCAAGGTTGAAAAGTTGAATGAAGAGGGAATTGGGAATATTGAGATTCAAGACCTTGGTGAAATGTCTGCTGAAGTTCAACAGTACGTTCATAATTTGCAATCTTATTTGTCTTCCATCAAAAAGGTATGCCAACAGAACTCACAAGGATATAGGAACAAAGAGTTTAAGCATGGGATTTCATTGTGCATCAAATGGTCAATGTAATGTATTTTGTACTGGACATTGTTAATGTTTGATGGTCAAATCTCATCATATGCATTTTCATCCTTTAATTTTGGATATGCTCTTAAAGTTTGTCTGCTGGGCTATGATTGATCTGTGATCAAGTCCCTTATCTGCAAATAGGCCATCATTTTGGTTAATGGTTTTCTAATTTTTTTTTGGGATTTTTCAAAAGGAACTTAATGAAGTTAAGAGGAAAAGTGCTGCTCTTCAGATGCAAAAGTTTGTTGGGGAAGAACAGAATGATCTACTGGATTACTTGAGATCTCTTCAACCTGAACAGGTTTCTCCTTCTTGAGAAAATTCCATACTTGTCATTACCTTAAGACTGCTGTTATTCCTATCTATGTTGTGTGATATTCATGCGTTATGGAGTTTTGCTATAATTTAGCATAAAGCAATTCTTCCTGGCCTTGGTTTGTCATCCTAGTATGTTACGTTCATTTACTGCTCAGAAACGTGTGGAGACTGACATTCTAGCTTTTCTGTCATATTTGTTGTGTTGGTGTACTGTGTTTGAAAGGACATGAAAGAAGAAAAGTGTATTTGCCATTTGGTGAAAAGTAATTCTAATGCTCACTGCACTGAATACTGATGCATCTTTTGCTTTCCCTCTACATTTATGAGTTTTTTTCCCTGATAAAAAATCTCCTTGTTTTATTATTGATGTTTTTGAAATAACACCATTCACATGATTTTCCTAACTACTCCTCCTAAAAATTTCCGTTCCATCAATACAATGAAAAATCTGAGGGTGTAACCAAACTCAATGTTTTCATTCAAACATTTAAAGGGCTATCCTGTCTACAATTTGTTATTAACTATAGCATTATTAGCTTGTGCACACGTGTGCAACTAGGTTTTCACTTGATTTATTTGAATTTGGTCTGTTGTGTATGTGACTAATGCTATTAGTACCTAAGCAGGTAGCTGAGCTATCAGAATCAACATCCTCTGAACTTAAGGATACCATCCATTCTGTTGTCCATGGTCTCCTTGCTACCCTTTCTCCAAAGATGCATTCTAAAGCTTCAACTATGTCAGAGAATACAACATCTGGAACAGTAAATGTTGGAACTGAGGATTGTGCCGAGCTTGTTGAGAACACTTCGCTACAATTTCAACCTGTTATTTCATTAACTCGGGACTATCTGGCCCGTCTACTCTTTTGGTTAGTTACTTTCGTATGTCTTTGATTACTTACCTTCTTTATATGGATATATGTATTTATTTATTATACTAGAACAAGTAATTGAGGAGTGAAGATTTTGGCTCTGCAAAATTAGTCGCTCTATCTCAGCATTTATCTTCTATTTGTGGACACTGGACGCACGTCCTGATCATTTTATAAACCAAAACCTCTTGCTCAACATCTTATTCTTACTGAGAATAGTATGCGATCCCAGAATTTACTCATCCGGATAGGGTTGGGGTGGGTGGGGTGAAGAAAAATACTTACGTATGAGAGAGATAAGGGGACAGAAAAATGGGATATCTAAAAGTTCACTATAATGGTAAAATAAAAAGTTCACAATAAGCTTGATTGGTGATTTTGTATGTTTGGTAGAAAGCTATTTTTCTGTGCTGTGCCTGCTGATGCTAATGTCCTCAACCAAACTGACTCTTCGTTACTTGTTTTTTTCTCTTGAAGGTGCATGCTTTTGGGACACTATCTTAGAGGCCTAGAGTACCGAATGGAGTTGAAGAAACTGCTATCCTTAACTAGTGATAGCTGAGAACGATGCCCCTGGCAGTGAGAAAATTGCTTGAATGCTGATCAATTTTTGGTGGTTCAATCTGTATATAGACATGTTTAGATTCTTAACGGTTTATCTTTTGAAAATCAAGATTTTAGAATCCAGACGCAAGTGCAAGTCATTTCTACCTGGAGAATTCAGTGCTAGTAATAAGAATATACCTTGTTCTATTCTTTTTTGGTAAATTACCAATTCACTCCGTCTCTTTGTTGCTGTTGGACCATTGGAAGGAACAGAAGGGATTTGTTGTTACAAGGTGAATGGTAATGGATTGTGGAAATGTTGAGACGGACTATGCGAGCACGAGATGCAAGATGTAGATTTGATGTTATAACTTATAACCAGTTGTCAACACCCCATTTTGGCCCCCCCTTTTTCTTTCTCTTTCAATTCCTGCACATCTCCCCTGTGCCTCAACCGTGAACCATTCCTCTTCTACCTACTCTCCTGCACACTCAATTCCTCTTCTACCCACTCTCTCGCTGCTCTCTGGAACTCACACGAAGTCACGCCAACTCACCTCACAACCACTATCTGAACACTCTCTCTGCCGTCTCTGCACCTTCACACCTCTGCTCCCACTTACTTTTTTTTTGTGTCATTTCGTATCCAACAACACCATGCCTTTGCTCTGATTCACATCCCTGTTTTCGCGTGTGCGACATCACTGTCGCGGGATTTCTTCAAGGCACCAGGATCTCGTCTCTTCTGGGGTTATAAATCGCAAAGAAACAAAGAAAAGGGGGGACGGAAAAAGAGGAAAGAAACTTTGGAGAGCAATAGGTGAGGCTGTTTTTTTTTTTGGCCATTGGGATATTCTGGCGGTAATACTAGGCTAAAGTCTGAGAAATGGGTTTCGCGGTGAGAGATTTCTGAACCTTAGTTGCTAATAACACAGCTACTGTGGAAGCTTGTTTGAGGGTAATTCCTTAAAAGAGTCTTCAGGGAGGTAGGTTCCATCCTTTACCAAGTTTCTTATCTGTTCTGGAATTTTCAGGCAATGAGAATATAGATTTGTTTCAAACCAGACTATGGGCGAAGTTTTGATAAACTTGCTGTTGAGTATATGATTCCATGTTGTTTCAGTTTCCCAATGGGCCCATTCTGTCTATTTTTATATCACCTCCAGGATCAATTTTGGTTTAGCTAATGACTATTGTAGGTTATTTTGAGCTTGCACGGATAATACAATAGCTTTAAGATGAGTTACCATTCTGGAATTGCTGGGCATTTATTTTAAGAAAATAACTGTGTTCTGACATTCAGTTCTAGACTTCATTCTGTTATTATGCTCTAGATTTGTTTCCTAAAAATACACCACTCTTTCATTAATTGGAACATAGTTTAGTGTCATGGCGAGAATAAATGGTTGTGCTCCACAAATGGAAGTGTGTTTATAATGAGGGAATTTCTTTTTTTAATTTGTTTGTTTATTTGTCCTATTTTATTTTATTTCTATTTTAATTTGTTATTTTATTTTATTTTATCATTTTTATTTATTTTATTTATTTATTTTATGTTTGTGTTTATCATTATTATTTCTTTATTATTTTTATGCTTATTTTATGTTTATGTTTATTTTACGGTTATGATTTTTTATTTTTATTTTTCTCATTTTATTATTTATCACCATTATTTGGTTTGATCATTTTATTTCATTCTATTTTCTTATTTATTTTATTTTATTTCATTCATTTTCTTATTTATTTTATTTCATTTGCTTTAGCCTATGGTGAAAGAAATCCAATGTACCTTGAGTATGGTTTAAGAAAATAGACAAGGGTTTCTCAAAGTTAAAATCAACTTCAAATGCTTTTCTTCGAAAAATAAATTAAAAGCACTGTTGAAATTATAACACTTTGAAAATTATTCTAATTGTGATTTCAATGATCACTTCTTTCTTTTAAAGGCCGTGGGTCAGGTTTTATGCTTCCACATTGTCTTTTTTTTTTGGCTTTGGTGTAAGGATTTAATGTCTTCACATTGTTTATTTCTCTTGGCTTTGGGTGAGGGCTTGATACCTCCATATCGTCTTTCCTTTTGACTTTGGGTAAGGACTCCGTGCCTCCACATTGTCTAGACTTTGGGTGAGGATTTAATGCCTTCGCATCGTCTATTTCTTTGATAGTGCGTGAGAGTTAAATATTTCCGCACTGTCATTTCCTTGACTTTCAATGAGGATTCATCGCCTCTACTTTATCTACCATCTGTCCAAGGAAAGCGATCATATATCCTTCCTTGTCGCAATTTTATTTAATCTCGAACTACGTGGACTTTGATCACTCTCAGGGTACGTAGGCACTTATCCTGTAAGACAAGTCCGGTTATTTCATCTTTCATCTCTTCGATGTCTTAACAATAAAAAGGGGTAATTAAAATTAATTTATGCACAAACAACTCAGGGTAACCATCCTTAGAGATGGACGTTGTAGGGTGCCTAACACCTTCCCTACGCGTAATCAGACTCCCGAACCAATCCTCTGGTTTCAAGGGCCAGTTTTTTGGTTTTTTAAGGATTCCAATTAGCCTTATAATTAATTGGTGGCGACTCCGTTTTTAATATCTGTTTTTTCCCTTTTGTCACCTCATGGTCATGACGGTGCCTTTTCCCGGCCGTCACGTTGTGACACCAGTGTTTTTAAACGAGTAAAATAGTGCTTTAACTTCTCACTTCTAAGAGTGTTTTTAGTTTGGTCGTTTGTTATTAGGAATGTTTTAAGTCTTAGTAAGTTATATTCTAATAATATTTTATTTTTAGAATGAGAATTTAAAAAAATTTAAAAAATGTGTTTGGTTACCACTCAATTTTTCTAAGAGAATGCAATATTTATATTTATATGTTTGTTTCACGTAATATATTTTAAGGAATGTAAGTAAATTTTATAGAAATACTCTTTAATTGAGTTAAAAGAAATTAAGTAAAATAATTTTTGTACCAAGATATTTTTAGTATTATAAATATAATAATAATAATTTTATATTTTCATATTAATTAATTTTTCTTATTCGGAGATATTAGCATAGGGATATTTGGGTAATAAAATATTTTTAAATTTTTTATTTTCTCCTAGAATCTTTCTTACCCATGTGTTTTGGAAGAAATGCTTAAGAAAATGGATTACAGGAAAAAGTTACATTTCAAGAATATTTTTTCAAACCTTCTACCAAATAAAGAAGTTTTTTTTCAACTGAATATTCCCAGGAATGTAAAAACATTTCGGGTACCAAATATCTCCTAAGTATAAAATCTTTTTAAAAAAGTCATTCACATTTTAATTTTGCATAATTTAAATCATTCCGTTAAAATTTCATTTAGTACACTAACAAAAGTGGTTGCGTGATAACATATTAACTTGAAATGTGTCAAATTCAAATAACTTATTTTGTTCTTAATTTTTGTGTATATTCTTAATTTAGTTAATAACTTTTGTGTGTTTTCAATTTGGTCTTTAACTTTTGTACATAAATTTAATTGTTACTTATATAATATTTTATAAATTATACATAAAATTACAAGTGTATTTATATTTATAAAACTTAAGATATTAAAGTTTATTTTTAGTAGTAGAATTATATATTCTTAAGCTAATTTATTGAAATTAAAAAAATTATTAAAACTTAATAGGCAATTAAAAATAATATGTTTTAAGTTTTAATAATAAATTAAGTGAATTGAGAAGTAAATTTATTAATATTAATTGATAACATTAATAAATTTAAATAAAAATTAATTATATTTTTAAATTATTAAAAAAAATTAACAAAAAAATTTCAAAATTAATTATTATTTTTATACTTAAATTCTGTAATATATTGTATAATATTTATTTTTTCTCACAAAGTTTACTTAAATTAATAAATATAACTATATTTAAATTTTAGATAACAAAATTAATTTTTTATTAATTATATTAGTCATCATATTTTTGTTAAAATTAAATAATTTTAATTAAACTTCAAAAAATCAATAAATAATTTTAAAATATTAAGAATAAAAGAAAAAGAGATAAAGTATCTAATAAAAATAAAAAAATTTGAATTTGAATTTATAAGTGGCCAGAAGATTATGAATAGGATATATATTATTATTATAGTATTATGTGTGTTAAAATTATAAAAAATATAGTATTTATTATTTTTTGTTTAAGAAACTTATGCTATAGTAATTGGATTATTTTGATATAGTTAGAGATTAAATTAACAACATATACAAAAGTTAAGAATGAAATAAGTTATTTGGGTTTGACTTCTTATTTTAAATTATCATATCATTAATATATAAATTTTTATCCAACCACTGCGCTAACTGATCCTGCGTATTATGAGTGTGAAAGATATTTATCCAACCTAAAATACTTTATAAAAGATAATATATAAAATGTAAAATAATATTTTATTTACTACCTACTAATAATATTACTCTTTTATATTTTATTAATATATCATAATTATATCATGTTAAAATATATTTAATAGAATATAATACAAAAAAGTCAATGAAAATTTTTAGTTATTAAATATAT
Source organism: Ceratonia siliqua (assembly GCA_034509205.1). Lineage (NCBI taxonomy): Eukaryota > Viridiplantae > Streptophyta > Magnoliopsida > Fabales > Fabaceae > Ceratonia > Ceratonia siliqua. Next base: position 18,805 of record JASKGM010014278.1, read on the forward strand.
AGTAATTTTTTCAGTGCACATGGATATATCATAATTATATGTATATAAAATTTTAATAATAAGTAAAAAAATTTACATTTATATATGTATTTATATCTATATAATATATTTTTTATTATTTAAAATAATTAATTATTGTCATTTGATTCAGGTTTATTATTCAAAACATTAGTTATAACTTTTAATTTATCATTTATTTTGTTGATATAATAATAAAGAGCTCATAAAATTATGAATAATTTCCCACTTATGTGAATATTTGGAAGTGTTTTAAGCTTTTTATAATCATTTTAATGTTGACATTTGTAAAATTATGCGAATTGATACTGAAAATTAAAGTGTAGCTATTTCCACTTTCCATTGCCCCTCACAAGAAAAAAAGAAGTTAACTATAGACTTAATAGAATGTATATAAATTACATTCCTAAATTTATGCCAAATGATTGTTTCTTTTGCCACAGTATTTATTTTTGTGTTTCTTCTTTCTTTGAATATAAAAAAAAATTTAAATTATATTTAAATGTATCAATACATTAGATGCTTTTTTCTTATTTTTATTTTATTTTTATAAAAAAATTAAGAAAATTTAAAAGAAAGTTAAAAAAATTAAAACAGAACACTTAACAAAAATAAAGAAATTAAAGAAAATGTAAAAAAAATTAATAAAAGAGAACAATTTTAAAAAAATAAAAATAAACTTTAAAAATACAAAAAAATAATGAAAAAATAAATTAAAAAATATTTAGATGCACTGATTATATAATTTAGAAAATATCAAAAAAAAAATTGAATGTATGTAAAAAAAAAAAGAAGAAGGTAAATTCACATGCACTATCAATTTTAGATTATGATCTACGCTTATATATTCCCCAGTGAAATTTTGTTGGAGGCCTTTCGTCTAACTAACTAAACCGCAACTGTATTTAAAGAGCGCAACGTTAAAGGAGTGAAAACGAAATAGAGAAGCAATGGTCCATGTCTGGATCATGGTTTATGAGTTATGACGATCCTTAAGATGAAAGTTTCCACCTTTGAATCATCTAAACATGCTTTCACAGTCCCAACGTTTTCTTGTTCTCCACAACTTCGAAGTTTGCTCCTCTGTTCGTTCTCTTGTTCGGCTTCTTCACTCCCTCTCTCCCAATCCCGACTCCCCTGGCTTCACAAACTTCTCTTCACTCCTACAGGGCCGCATTTCAAGCTCTCATCTTCTTCAAGTTCATGCTCGCATTTTTCAGGTCGGGGCCCATCAGAACAATTTGATTGCTACCCGTCTCATTGGTCATTACCCGTCTCATACTGCTCTCCGGGTCTTTCATCAACTCCAAAATCCTAATATCTTCCCTTTCAATGCCATTATCAGAGTCCTGGCTGATGAGGGTTACTTTTCCCTTGCATTTTCCATGTTTAAGAATTTGAAACGGCGGTCCCTTTTGCCGAATGATTTAACCTTTTGTTTCCTCCTTAAGGCATGCTTTCGGTCCAAAGATGCCCATTATGTTGAACAAATTCATACTCAAATTCAGAAGATAAGTTTCGTTGGCGACTCATTTGTTAGTAATGGGCTGGTTGCAGTCTATGCCAAAGGCTTTAATAATTTGGTATCAGCACGTAAAGTGTTTGATGAAATTCCGCACAAAAGTGTGGTTAGCTGTTGGACTTCGTTGATCAGGGGTTGTGCTCAGTCGGGTCAGAGTGAGGAAGCTCTGCAGCTTTTCTGTGTGATGATTCAGCAGAATTTACGTCCCCAAACTGATACTATGGTCAGTGTTTTATCAGCCTGTTCTAACCTTGAGATCCCAAAAATTGAGAAATGGGTTGCCATTCTTTTAGAATTTGTTGATAACATTGACCCTACAAAAATTTGCCATGATTCAATTACCACTGTCCTCATATATTTGCATGGTAAATGGGGAAAGATTGACCAGAGTAAAGAAAGATTTGACCAAATTTCTGCTACAGGTAAAAGAAGCTTGCTTCCTTGGAATGTTATGATAAGTGCATATGTTCAGAATGGTTTCCCTGTGGAGGGTTTAAGTCTTTTCCGCATGATGGCGGAAGAACAAAGCACTAGACCTAATCACGTTACAATGGTTAGTGTGCTTTCAGCCTGTGCTCAAGTTGGTGATTTGGAACTTGGCGGATGGGTCCATGAGTACATGATGTCTACAGGACAAAAGGGTACTATTGGGTCAAACCGAATTCTTGCCACGGCGTTAATTGACATGTATTCTAAGTGTGGGAGTTTGGAGAGGGCAAAGGAAGTTTTTGAACTTACAGTCTCGAAAGATGTTGTCTTATTCAATGCTATGATCATGGGTCTTGCAATAAATGGTGAAGGAGAGGATGCATTGAGGCTCTTCTACAAAATGCCTGAGTTTGGCTTACAACCTAATGCTATGACATTTCTTGGTGCTTTATGTGCATGCTGTCATTCTGGATTGTTGGAGAGAGGACGTCAGATATTCAGAAACACGACCTTTTCCAGTTCCCCTAAGTTGGAACATTATGCCTGTTATATTGATCTCCTTGCAAGAGTGGGCCGTGTAGAAGAAGCTTTGGAAGTTCTGACTTCCATGCCTTTCAAGCCTAACAATTTTGTCTGGGGTGCTTTGCTTGGGGGTTGCTTGCTCCACTCCAGAGTTGAGTTAGCTCAAGAGGTTTCCATAAGGCTAGTTAAAGTTGACCCAAATAATTCTGCAGGCTACGTGATGTTGGCTAATGCATTTGCATCTGATTGTCAGTGGAGTGATGTCTCAGCACTGAGGTTGGAAATGAGAGAGAAAGGGATCAAGAAGCAGCCAGGAAGTAGTTGGATTAGTGTGGACGGAGTTGTACATGAATTTATTGTTGGTTGTTTGTCACATCCTCAAATTGAGGACATATATAATATATTGACCGTCTTGGTGAAGCATATGAAAGTACCAAGCCACTGTGGAGCTTCTGTGCTGTCCAGCCTGTCACTAGATGTGCTGTGATTACTAGGCTACAGCATCTACTAGTTATTTTTTTGTCAAAGCTCGCAGGTTGGGGGTTGGTTGGGTTATCTGTGTTAGGGGTCTTTTGGCATGACAGGTGAGTAATTGTTCTTGTTTTAATGATCTCCCTTTACCTACAGTCAGTCATATCTATGAAGCTAATCCACAGACACAAAACAGGCTGCAACTGACATGATATATAGTGCAGCTCCAAGAGCGTGGACATGTGCCCCCCCTAAAATCCCAAATAGTTCTTTAATCATATTCTGTTTTTGTAGGAAGTTAAAATTACGCGGGTCTTGAAAAATGTCTCATATAACTTGGGTTATCGAATAAGCTGTTTAAGTGAAGAATATTAGTGTCAAGCATTCCTGACCTCAGAAGAGATTTTGTGAGGATCAGTTAAGTCAATACTAAATCTCAAAATTTACATGGTATCAGAGCATTGTACACAATCGATGAATATGATTAGACTCCCTCGATCACGAGGAAGAGTGTAAGAAGTCAAAATTATACAGATCTTAGAAAAAGTCTCATATCGTCCGAGTAAGCTGATTAAGTAAAAGATATAAGTGTCAGACATCTCTGACCTCATAAAGCACTTTTATGAAAATCAGTTAGACCGATATTATATCCCAAATTTTACAGTTTTAAGTATTAATATCTATGAGTCATGATGTTTAGAAGGCAACTGGTTCACAGGAATCCTTCCAAGAGTTTTTGACTGCCTGAATTGGTTCACTGGAATCCTTCCAAGAGTTTTTGACTGCCTGAATCTAGAATCTACTAGTTCATTTGGGTGAAATATGCAAGTATAGCTGAATAACTTTGAAGCCATTCCATTATGAGGATGATCACTTGGAAACCCTTCTTTTTCTTCCTCTTTTGCTTGGTTTACCAATCTTCTAAAGTGGTGTCCACGTACTGATACACTGATGATATGACCCAGTATCAGTTCCTCAGTTTCAAAAACTACCGAAACTGGGAAACTAATTATTGAGGGAAAGGGGCTATTACTCTGTATTTGGGGTTTCCTTTCTTGTGGGACTTTGTTAGTTTTCATTCATTGAATTTTATATTGTAACATTATCAATGCATAGTCAACAGATTGAAGCTAAAATATTTACTGTTTCTTGGGAAAAGGACGACAATACACCAGACGCCCAATAATAAATTTGGTCACCCTAGCTTGGACTTGAGTCAATTGTGGGTCTTTCTGATGATTTTAGAGAAGTTTATTACGGTATCTTAATTTTTATATGTGATATTTAATTTGTGTATTTAGTATGTTATAATCTAAAATGACATATGACATTTAAAATAATAGAATATAATAAAATTACACAAAAATTATAAGTATATCATATCACATTATTTTTAACATTATTAACTTTTATAAAATGATAATTGTATTATTTTTTAATAAATCATAATTATCATACTAAATATAAGAAACTTGATTATCATGGTAACTTCAAGACATCATATAATATATAATAAGGACTCTTCATTGTTAATTCTCAATAAAATTGGTGGCAATCCCCTCCAAAAAATTAAAAAATAATTATAACCTTATAATTCACTCATTTACTGGATGGTTTGTGTAGGACTTTACAGTTTCGAAAGCCTGCATGGCCATTTATCGTTTTGTTGCATTGGATCGGCAAAAATACAACTTTGCCCCTTATGTTCCCTTAGTTTACTTTTAATCCTAATTTAATCTTTTTTTTGTCATTAATAAATAATATCATTAATTCAGGCATTAAACTGAGAGATATAGAAGATATGAGGAATTCTACACTTGTAATTTTTTATTATTTTTTGTGATTTATTTTTATAATTATTTATCATTCACTTATTTTTTATTATTATTTCATTACTTAATGCGTGATTAAAAAAATTTTGTGAGAGATTGTGAGAAAAGTTCATGAGAGAATAGAATTTGGAGGAAACATAATGGTATACAAAAATGTCATAAGTGAGATTGATTGGCAAGCCAATCAGCTATTCTTTTAATTAAAACTACTTCTTTTTTTTAATGAAAAGGTACATTTTTTTTTGAAGATAAGAGCCCATCCAAACAGGGGGTGTTAGAATATGTAATTAGTCAATTTTTTTGAATATAAGGGTGCTTTTAAGTGGGGGATTATTTATGCTCTCTTACCTTAAAGGATGAGCCTCACCCACCTGTTACATTGTGGGGCCAGAGAGTATAGGATGTTTATGAGCATAGAGTTGATAAAATTGACTCAATTTAATAGGTTTGCCTAATTTAGTCTGAAAAATAATTGAGTTGGGCTATCAAAACATTGGCCTAAAAAATATTGGACTTTTTTAACCCAGCCCAATATGACTCGCGGCCCATTGGGCCGGTTCGATGGATCAACTAAAAAATTAAATTAAAATTAAAAAATTTATATTCATTTTTTATTTTTTTATCTTAATGATTTTGGCTAAACTGTCTGTTATTTTCTAAACATGTCCATATATGAAAAATATTTAGTTGAAGAGAGTTAATAGGAAATTACACTATATAAGTTGAGGAGGTAGAACAACTTGTTGCATATAACTCATACAATTTTATACAAGAAGTCTAGAACTCAAAAATATATAAAAACAACTAATGAGGCATTTGTGACTATAAATGAAGACCTCAACTTCTTTTGTATCAAAAACTTACTCACAATTACTGTGGTTGCATTGAAAAAGATATTAAACTAAAAGTATAAGGTCATAAAAGAAAATAATAAAAGGCAATATGAATTTATAAGAGTTTTTAATAAAATTCAAGTTTGGTTAAATTAAAATGACCATTCAGAGAGAGTCAAAGATGTTAGATTATAAATTGAAACTTATCTATCTAATCTGTCTTTTTAACAGAGACTCTGTATTTATTTTTCATATAATATAAATATGTTTCAATTTATTTTTCATATGCAGCACTAGTGAAACTCATTGATGGACTTCATGGGAAAAAGTTTTTTTTAACAAATATTGCTTTTCTTTTTTTTTTCTTTTTGTTTTCTTTCACAATTGTTATAATTTAATAGGAGAAGAAATTTTAACAACATTATTTTTAAAAGTATTATTTTAACAAATTTTATTGTTAAATAAATTAAAATTAAAAAATTACAATTTAATATATATATATATTTCATATTTTATATTTTATTTATTATTTTAATATTTTTAGTATAAAAATAAATATTTTAATTATATTTTAAAAATGATTGATAATTATAGTTAAAACTGAGTTGGCCCGATGGGTCAGGCTGGGCTAACAATATGCCAGCCTGAATTAAATTCGGGCCAGCCCGAACCAACTCTATTATAACATTAGCTCGATCGGACCTGCTCGATTGCCAGCTCTACTGAGAAGTTTAGGAACTATTTAAAATAATTTTTATTTTATTATTTTTTAAAATAAATTTTAAGAATAACTATAAAAAATATTTTTATAAAATAAAAAAAATAAAAATAATTTTTGGATGAAAATAATTTTTATTAGTAATTTTTTGTATTTTTTAAAAAATAAAGAACAAAAACAAACTAAAATATGTTAAAGTTGTTTTTTATTTTTTAGTTATTGTTTTAGAAAATAGCTTTTAAAAAATAATTAATGAAAAAACTTATTTAAATAATTTTTTTATTCTTATAAAATAAAAAAATTTTAAACTTATTCCAAAGTGTTTAGCTTTCCCCTTATTTTATTCTTTTCTCTGCCAAAGCCAATGATCATGGAATTTTGAATTGTTCCAGGGAGATAAAAACTCTAGAAAATTAAACCAGATTATACTCTATCTTTTAAAAATCGAATAACGTTATTGAAATGATGAAAATAACGATTCACGAATCCTAATCAAACTGAACTAATAATGTGTATATATAAAATTAATAATTTAATATAAAAATAATTACATGTATAAATAATCACTCAATACATACTATTAATTATTAAATTATTTAAATATACATAAAATAAATTTAAAATAATATAAAACACATATTATATTTATTTATATTTTATATTACGCCTTGAACTAAAAAATTTAAAAATCTAAAACAACGTCATTTTAATAAAAAAATAATACAATTTGAAACAGTTCAATTCACTAGTTTTATCGGTTTTTTTACTAACAAGGTAATTTTAAGGATTTGACCGATGAGTCTGGTCCAATTTTTTCAACACTAATTAGACTCTTCTACAAATTAAGTAACACAATCTAATTAATCTTAATTATGCAGAAATTAATTAGAAGGAATTCGTCATTATCTTCTTCTTTTTTCATGATTTCAAAACCTTTATCTTGTTCATTAACAATATGTTCTTATTTATTTATTTTAAAATTTTTATAGACTTTACTGTTTAACCTTTGATTTATATTTTTACTTTTGAATGAATAAAATTAATTTTTATATGATTTTAACAACTAAAAAAAACATTAGAACATACAAGTAGTATATGAATTTAATTTGGTAAGTAAATATTTATCTCTTAAATTGATCTTTCCTGCTGAGAGGTGGTTAGCGGCGAAGGATTTAAATAAAGGATCGCAAATTTGATCTTCCTCCTTATATAAATAATAAAATGATTTAGGTTTCCTATTTCAAAATCTAAGATTGTAATTAATTTCCTATTAAACATTTGATTCCTAATATGGTGCATTTGAATGAATTGGTAATTAAATTTAACCCATGATCATATGACCAATTTTAACAATTTTAGTAAATTGCCTAAGTTCAAAAATATATATTTTGGCCAGCATCAATTTTCAGCCATTAGATATATTTGAGGCACTAAAGAATGATCCAACTATAATTTTTTTATGAAGAATTATCCAAATATAATTACTTAGTTTATTTTATTTCAAAATAAAAATAAATAATAAGTTGTTAAAGATCTTTAAAGAAGTGCTCACTGTTTTTTAATGAAAACTACATTTTAAAAAAATAATAAGAGACCAAACTCTCTCCTAAGTCCTAACTATATATTAATGATAAGTAAATTAGTTAAATATAATATAATTAATTAATATCTTAGAGGTGAGATCTCTTAAAAAATTATTTATTATATTATATAATTATTTCTAGTTTATTACATTTTTTAAATTATCTCGATTCGAATCTCTTCCCTTATTTTTGAATCCTCTCTTTCCCTAATTTATTACTTTTGTGTGTGTATGTTTTTAATGCAAACACAAACTCATCCTGCTCTAAACCTTTTTAGAATCCCTAAAACCCTCTTTCATAAACCCTTTATTTCTTTTTCCTAGTTCTTCAATATTTTTGGCTACAATATGGAGGGTGATTCTGATTATTTGATTCATAATCAGTCTTCTGATTTTAGCCCTTTGATCCAAGATTGTCCTTTCCAATCTCGTCTCTCACAGAATCATCAACACTGTTACATTGGAAATCCTAGGTTGGAAAGCAATGATTTATGGTCTCCCATGAATCTACCTAAAAATCAAGGCTTTGGTTTTGGATGGGAAAATTTTGAGAGTAACAATTTCTTTGCTGATATGGATGGAGGATATTTGGATTTATTGGAGGCACAATTGCAGCGAATGAGAATTGACGCTGCAGCAAGTGTACAATTGATCACAAGAAATAGGCAAATCTCTGGGTTTAGGAATAATTATCCTAATGTTCCCATTTATAATGGGATTAGAATAGGCTCTGATCATGATCAGTACTATGGAAGAACTTCCATGAAATACTCAAATTCTTCTTTGGCGTTCACTTTGAATAGTGAACACTTGCTTCAGAATTTCCCTTCACTTCAAGATTTAAAGGGGCATGTGGTTTCAGTGGCCAAAGATCAATATGGATGTCGATTTCTTCTGAAGAAACTCGAAGAGGGGAATCCGGTGGAAATTGAATTGATCCTCTGGGAGGTGATGGGTCATTTGCACCATCTAATGGTGGATCATTTTGGCAATTATGTTATTCAAAAGATTTTTGAAGCAAGCAGTGTAGAACAGATGGCTGTTATTGTTGACTTGATCATCCAAGATGAGCAGAAGCTTAAGGAAGTGTGCATCCACAATCATGGGTACCACTAAATCTATTGTAATAAACTTTTTCATTGTTGAATTTTTCGACAGACATTGTTAGCTATATTTTGTATATATTGTTACAGAACTCGGGCTATCCAAAATTTGGTGGAGCATCTGAGAACCCCAGATCAGATAACTGCAGTTATATTGGGTCTGAAGCGTATCTCTGTCACATTGAGCAAGAGCGTTAATGGTGGCTATGTGATTCAGCAGTGCTTGAAGCTTTTCTCACCATCACTTTCAAAAGTATGCACTTTTGCTTGCACATGTACTGATATTTTATGACTTTTGCCTCTTTTCTGTATTTGAAATTTAAGAAACAGCCAGGTCTTCTACCTTTAGAAGACCTGCTAAAGTATTGTGGGTATAAATTCAAAGTAGTGAAATTTAAGAATTAATTAGCTCTACCTGTCTCCATAATTATCAAGCAAATAAACTACACCAGCACAAATTAAATATGTGATCCTGAGTCCTCTGATTTTAAATGGTTCAATATATTTCATACTAACAATTGTTTACACTGTAGTTCTTAGGTTATTATCTGTATTACTTTTTTATAAGAATATCATATTCTATAAGAACTATGGGGTTCAGTCATAATTGATGAATGCTGATAACATCATATACTCGTATGCATATCCAGGATGTGTATGATTTGCATATATACTTGTAATAATTTGAAAGCCTATTCTCTTCTGGTTCTTGGTTCTTATGTTTTTAATAATAATCAATCTTCTCAATTGAAAACCTTCTTTTTCTCAGCTTATTTTGGATGAAGTAGCAGAAAACTGTGCTGATATTGCAACAGACAAAAGTGGATGCTCTATTATGCAAAGATGTCTTGGTCTTGCTAAGGGAGAAGCTATGAGGCGGCTGGTTGAAGCAATAGTCTCCTATGCTTTAATTCTAGCACAAGATCCTTATGGGTTTGTCTTTAATTCATTCTTCAGCTCCACTTTATATTATATACTTTAATCTTTTAAAATAATCGCATTATACTGTAACTTGATATAATTATGAGCCATCTTAGCATTTTCTCACACTAAAAACATTTCCTTCACAAATTTCTACAAAAAATCCTTCAACCCCATGTTGTATATGAGGAATTCATAAAATTTTACTGAAATTTGTATTTCATGGACTCTACCACATGATACAATCACTTTTATGGATTTTGATTAGAGAATTTTTCAGAAAGCAATAAACTTGCAGAAGATTATTCTAAGGACAAAACTACTTAGGTAGAATTTTTTGATGTTTACCATCAAGTCCTTTTATTAATAAATGTTCCGTGCATTAATAGATATTAATAATAGTAGCCCTTAATTGATTGAATGAAAAACTTTATTACACATTATTTATTGATTGAAATGTTTGATGACGTATCATTTATTAATTGAATAATTTGATAGTAAAAAATTAAGAAATTTTACGTAAATTTTGTCATTATTCTAATGCCCTTCGCTATTCCTTAATGCTTGTTTGTTTCAATGGAGTGATTGGGTGGGAAAAAACATAAACATTGTTTGGATAATTTTAGAGTAATGAAGTGTGATAGGTTAGGATGGGTTCCCAAACCCTTTCTTTTCACTCCACACCTTAATTTTCAAAATTGTATGTTTTGGAATTATTTGCCTCCTCACTATCTATTCAATTAATGATTCAATTAATGATACCCATATTATGCATTGAAGAAAATAATGCATAGCTTATGACTTAGTGGTACTAGAGTCGTCTCTAAGGTTGAAGGTCATGAGTTTAAACCCTATTCAGAACCAAATGATTAAAAGAACAAAAAAAAAGTATATAAAGATAATGTTGAAAAAAGACAATCACACTATTAAATATTCAAACAATGAAGTAATAACTCTTTCTTTTCTTCCTCCATTCTATGTACTATGGACATAACTCCCAAACATAACCTTAATTTGTGGTCTTTAGGTTGGTAATTACATGTTTTAAACCTATATCCATTGAAATGGTGTATCTTACTGATATTTTTATGTGATATCTACAGGAATTATGTTGTGCAGTATGTAGTTAAAATGAAGATACCTCAAATAAATGCAGCAATGATATTACAACTTCTTGGTAAATATGATCAACTGTCTATGAACAAGCATGCCAGTAATGTGGTGGAAGATCTCTTAGAATTCTGTGAAGAGAGGGATGCTGCTATTATAATTGGGGAAATCATGCACAGCCCTAACTTTTTGAATGTTCTTCAGGATCCTTATGGGAATTATGTTGCTCAGAGAGCACTCAAAAACGCTAAGGTTAGATACAACTTTCCGACATTTAATCATTCTGTGTAATACATAGTTGTTAATACCCAGATTTTGTCTATGAATTGCAGGGAGCTCTGCGTAAAGCTCTTTCAAACAGTATAGTGTCCAATTATGTATATTTGCATAGCCATATGTACGGGAAAAGGGTGCTAGCATTTGCCAAGGGGTGCAGGATTCGAGTATAAGCTTGAAAAGTGAGATTACAGCTCTTGGGGTTTGCCCATCTTACTTATATTTATATCTATGTTTGGATTAGTTTGTTACTAAACCACAATTAACGACTTATTGTGGTAGTTATAATTTGTCACTGTTTAAGTAATAAGTTTGTTGTGGATATGGATTCTAGTACTGTAAATGGATCTTCTGCTGCAAGAGATCCTTTTCGGAGAAAGAAGGGAGAGATCAAATGAGTGGGTTCATCTTATTTAGGTGGATCTCACTCATTTGTTTTTTCTCAGACAAATTTAAAAGATAAATTAGGGAATCCATATCCTTAGTGTTATCAGCTATTGGTTTGTTTGTAGTTTAGTTGAGATATGTGGAATGTAAGAGAACAATCTCCCAATTGTGCACATTAACTATTCATTGAATCTGAGGCTCAGTGTTTTGTTATATATTTTGTTGCAATTCCATTATACTTTTAGAAAAAATTATTATACAATGTTTTTTAAAATACCGTATTCTTAAATGGTGTCTTATGAGCACCATATTTCTTATTAGTGCTAAAATATCTTTTATTTTTACACGATGCCTTGATACTAATGAAAAATATAGTGCTCATAAGGCACTATATTAAAATATCCCAAAAAATAACATTAATAATTTTCTTTACCTTTTATTTGAGGAAATCTTCTCTTACAATAATAATATTTTATCTCTCATAAAAAAAGCTCAACCGCTCATCAAATACTGAAATAAGATAAGTAAAAGCATATGAGTAATAATAAACTGTTAGAGAAAAGAGATTATGAAAATTGTATAAGTACATTAATTGTGTGGGTAACATTAGTGTGTAGTTGAGTAAGTTGAACTTAAAACTTTTGGTGTTTGATTTGCTAAGCTCATGTACATTTCCCTTGTTAATAAGGTGATATAATTTAAAAAATATCTTTTATTTATATAATTTGATAAAAAGTATATATATAATTGAACTTATTGAAAATTTCAATATTTTCTCATATATCAACATATACATGATATTTTTTTTATTTAATTTATATATGTCCATACAAATATATATTATATTTACATGTGGCTTCTTTATTAAACGACATGAGTTTTATCACAAATTTAGCTTTGAACTCAAATTTGGTTTTGGTAAATTTTAATTGAAGTATATTAGTATTTGATTTGGCTCGATTCAATTATAGTTCTAACTTATATCTATAAATATGAAAATTATCACATTTCTAAGTAAAAAATTATTTATTTTTATAAAATAATAATGATATATTTTTAAAAAATATTTAGTTATCATACTAAATACAAGAAACTGAAGCATCTTAATATCTTATATCCAAATATATAAAATATAAATTACCAATATATTAAATATCTCCATAATATTTCATCTTTTCTCATTTTGGATTTGATAGGTGTGTTTTAAGAATTGTCTAAATATGTTATACTCTGCTTCAAATGCCTAGGCATGGAATAAAAGGCTGAAAGGGAAGGGTTCTGGGAAGAAGTAAAAAAGAAAACCGGGTACCATCATTGAAAATTTTGAGAGAAAATTACATTTATATATATATATATATATATATATATATAAATATAATTTTGACTGTATCATAAAAAATAAATGTAATTTTCTCTCAAAATTTTCAATGATGATACCCGGTTTTCTTTATATATATATATATATATATATATATATATATTATAATATTATATTGAATTCTCTTATTATTTATATTAAGAAATGCTCCTCTCACATAAATAATATCTCATAATATTTCACAAGACTATTTCAATGTTAAGAGGACTCACTTGGAATGTTGATTTTACATAAACAGTCATGTAAGATATTATGAGATACTATTTATGTGAAAAGAGCATTTTTTTTTAATTATCACATCATATTATATTATAATTTTTAAACAAATTAGCTGTTTTTAATATAATTTTTTATGAATAATATAATACTTGTATAATAATATTAAGACTGAATTCACCTTTTTATTACTGAATTTACGAACCAACTTAACTTTAATCCTTATAATTTTAGGGAGGCACAAGTTAATTATCAAATATTTGAAACTAGAAACTAAAGCTAATTAACTTGTAGATTCAAAAACAAAAGTAATGGGTTTAGTCTAAAATTAACTTCATTGTAATAGATATTTTTGTAATATGACACTAAGTAGAGCATAATACTGAAAATATAGAGTGAATGACAGAGCTTCTGTAACTGGAGGTAAGATTTTTCCAAGCTATATTATATACAGCCATGAACGTGCTATACAGAACAGAAAACCATGATAGTATTTCTACATTTGTAAAACACAGTTATTGTGTCTATTTCAGAACTCGTAAAATTACTCATACAATGATTAATACCATTAATACAATCGAAATGATGATCTCAACAGTAGTATGAACCTCTGATATAAGCACTATATCTAGAATCCATCGACAAATTCTGTCTGACATCACCACACCAAGTGGTGGAAAAAGCGGATTATTTTTTAAAAAATAAGTATTTTTCTAAAAATTAAGTGTTTGGATGGGATTTTTTTAAAAGTGCTTTTTAAAAAAAAAAGCAAAAAAACTGATTATTTTAGAAGTTAAGATTTGATGCTTAAAAAATAATCCGGTCTAATAGAAGAAAGAGTAAACTTTTTAAACACATATACCCCTAAAAAATTTCATAAATTTTCTGAAAAGCACTTTTATATGTTATTTTTAATAATTTTACATGCTCAAAAGTACTTTTATATTTTTACATCCAAACGCAAGATATCTGTTTTTTTCAATAAAATCACTTCTACGTAATTACATCCAAACACCAAATACATACTTTTTTTAAAAAAATCACTTCTATTTAAAGCATCTGCTCAAAAGTACAAGTTCATTCAAACACCCCCTTAGTCATCTAAGAGAGAAAAGTCAATAGAACACATCACGAAATGCAACTTAATGGCTTATTCTGAATCTGACGGGTCTGCCTTATGGCTCTGCCGAACACTTCTGGTTTGTGCACTGGACCTTGCATGAGAATCACTCTCCAGAAAGATGACTTGAGCTTTAGCCAATCTTTCCTCCAATTCCTCTTGCTAAACTCATCAGTTCCACCAAGTTGATCAAATCCCACCTAATACACATAAAGTTATCAAATTAAATTAATTTCATTCATGTGCCGCTAGAAATACTATATTTTATAATAGTATCTCTTGATATTTACTTTTTTCTCGTGTCTCAAATAATTCCATAGTGGCGCATCAAAATAGCATTAGAGAAGAAAGAGAGATTTCATGAGGCACTATTCAAAAATACGGTGCCTCCAGAAGATAATTTACTCTATCAAATTGGTGGTGCTAAAATTGAAGAGGCATTCTACACTCACAAAAAGAGTTTTACAAACTCTCACAATCACTTTTCTCAACCACTCATTATCCACTCGTCCTATCTCTCTTACATCATCCCATTACTTAATGGGTGGTTAGAAAAACTTGTGTGAGAAGAGGTGTAAACACTGGATTTTGTTCAGGTTAAAAAAATTTTTTTAAATAAAAATTATATTAATTAAAAAAAGTTAATATAAAAAAAATCTGAAAAGAAAAAAATTGATAAGAAAACAATTGTTACTAATTAAAACAAAACAAAAAAAACAAAAAAAAAAAGAGAGGAGAAAGGGGCCAATGAACAAAAAAAAAAGGAGGGCCCAACACCAAAAAACCAGAGCCCAAAATCCCTCCAGCCCAATCTCCCCTTCTGGTCCAATAGCCTAACACTCCGGTCTGGCCCCATTAGCCACCCAAGCCCAAATTTACCTCTCAACCCGGTCCACTCCTCTGGTTCGACCCGGTTACCCTGAGAAAACCCGGTCCCCTCTCTGAACCCTAATCCTCTCCCCCGTCCCTTTCACTTTTCATTCTGTCCTCTGTTTCACACCTTACCTCGCACCTCTTTCTGGCTCCTCTCTCCCATCCCTGTCACCTTTCCCTTCTCATGATTCTGATAAACGATGTATTCCTGCACACCCCTTTTTCCTGATTGCCCTAGCCGATTAATCGATCCGTCTGTTCCCTTGGCACTGGCACCATGTTTACCCCTCTGAGCTTTAGCCTCTGTCACGACTA
>JASKGM010014323.1:0-13103 GCA_034509205.1 Ceratonia siliqua
GTTGTAGGGTGCCTAACACCTTCCCTACGCGTAATCAGACTCCCGAACCAATCCTCTGGTTTCAAGGGCCAGTTTTGTTTTTTTAAGGATTCCAATTAGCCTTATAATTAATTGGTGGCGACTCCATTTCTTAATCTCTGTTTTTTTTCCCTTTCGTCGCCTTATGGTCATGACAACGCCTTTTCACGGCCTTCACGTTGTGACAATGCCCCTGTTTCATCTTCCATAGCCTTGGAAATCTGGGAAATTTTCTGTGTTTCAAAAATAGAAAATCAAATGAACACATAAAATTGTGTTTGATTCAAAGAGTATGGAGAAAATGGAAGCAGTCGTTTGTTTTACTGTGTCTTTTTCAAGTTTTTAATTTATCATTATAATTTAATGGTCAACTTAAGGATTAAAGCCATCACTTAAGTTTCACGTGTAACTTTTCATTTGAATGTTAAATCAGTCTTTTTTATTTATTGGGTTAACAGTGTTAGTATTAAAGATAATAATAGATTACTTTTAAAACATGGAACAAAATTAACACCTTCAAAAAATATAAAAAGCAAAAAATATAGTTTAGTCTAAATTTTTTTTTCTTTTTCAATTTTTTCATCAATTCTCTCCCTCCAAAACCTTTCCTCCTTCTCTCCTCTTTCGCGGCCACCACTGCCAAGTTTCTTACTGAGATTCTAGAATTAAATATGCATGTGTATATGAGAAGCATTAATGAACTTGAAATATGGAACTCCTCATACAAGAAACCAGCACAAATGCAGCAAAAGATTTGTCATAAGCATACAGCTCAGACCCATGCCTCTAATAACTGGTAAAGGAAGTTTCTTTTTTGAAGAGCTAATGAAAATGGAGCAAAAGTTTTTTTTATTAAATGTCATGTGTTAAATTGTGGCTATCTAATTGATTGAATGGTTATAATTTGATAAACTAGATCCTTATCCCTGTAACAGAAAAGAATTAAAAACAATTAAAAAATTAAAAAACAATTAAAAACAATTCAAACAAAATAAAAACAATTCAAAAATATAAAAATAATTAAATAAAAAACATGAAAAAAAAATAAAACATACATGAAGGCATTGATACCTTCAAGTATAGCTTAAAATCCACCTTCTACTTTTGCATTGTAAATCACTAAATCTTAAAAATGTAGAACTTTTTCCTTTTTGCCATTATAAATATAGTACCTTACAAGTAATATTCTAAGTTATCTGATTTTTAAATTAAATTATAATTGTGATCTCATTTAAAGTTTTCATTATTAAACTTTAGATAAAAGTATACTTAATTGTTATAAGAGTAATATACATTATTTTTTTTATATATTTCTTATACCTCTCTTTTAATTATTAATATATTATAAAATAGTGATTATGATAGATGATGATAAGTAATAAATAATAACAAAATAATATATGAAAAAAGATGTAAAGATAATGTAAAGAAAAAATAGTATATAAATATCATTACTCTTGTTATAATTCTAAGAGTTGTGTTAGGAAGTGGAATTGTTTTTTTTATAATCTTCTACTTACAAAAGAACAATGAAAGAAATAATTAGTCTTTGCAATTTAAGCATGTATTGTTAACTCAATATTTTGGATTTATTGGTTATATATGCATAAATATGCTATAATTCTATATAATTATCATTAATCAATCTTACAAATATTTTTAGGGTTGATATTACTAACATAATATAATTTAAAATTAGTTTATTTACCATTGAATTTTCAAAGTAAAGATTTTGAATATGGAGACTGGAGACACAGTTCTTTTTTGTTCTATTTCTTCTTCTTTTTTAGTTGATAGCATTTCTTTCTCGGACCAAGTTTATTTTTTGGGGTTGTCATCAACAATTAGACGACAATCCCTCCCCCTGTAATTTATTTTCTTTTCTTTTTTATATAATAAATTCTTTTAAAATTTTCAAATATAAGAAATATGAAAAAAAAAATCGGTTTGTCTTCTTTCATGACAGATTTGAAAGACTTCCAATATTTCGATTTACTTTTCTTGTTTGATGTGAAAGACTTTTAATATTTTTTTTAACAAATTAAAAAGTTTTTTAATCAAATTACTTTGATTGGAGTTTGTTTTCTATTTAATCAAGGTTTTCGTTGTTATTCTTTGATATGGTTCAAAAGTTCTATATTCTTGTGAAAGTATTTAAATCTAATGTCATAAGTGAACACATGACAATATTTTATTCTAAAGATGCAATTCATGAAATTAGTAAAACTTTTATTCATCCTTTAATTTAACAAAAAATTATTAAATGTTCTTAATATTATTATCATATGAGATTTTTATAATTATTATAAATGCTTCTGAACTTTATTTTTTTAATGAGTTTTATATTCCGTAAAAAAAAAAAAAAAAGTGGTAATGCTTAAAATATGCACATATTTCAAAAATTGACATGATGAAATATTATAATAAGCAAAAATGAAATATTGTTTTCGTGTGCCTATATCATGCTACCTTAATAATAATTTTATTTATTTTACAGAGTTTATTGCGAACAAAATACTTATCTTGATATCTCCACTTGTGCACAAAATAAAAATAGATGTAAGTACAGATAATCTACCTCTCCAAATGTTACGTTAACTTCTTTTTTCAATCTTTGAACACCTCTCTATGGACCTATTAAATAAGAAATGAATCGTGTGATAGAGCATTCATTCTCTTTCCTCTAGCTTCTACTCTTGAACGAAGAAATAGTTGACACTACTTTATGGCAATGAGACGATTCTATATCATCTTCAATAGTATAATCACAAATCTTCACAAGTTTGGGGAAGCCTCTCTTAAAACTTGAACCATCCTACTCAAGACATTCTCGTTTAATTGTACATCTTTTCATCTCATTAATATTTTTGTTTTGCAACGTAGTCCATTTGAAGCAAGAAAGAGACTGAAACACTGATTAGAGTTGGCCAAGTTATTGCACTACTGTTGTAGGAACTAAGACGGTTCAGTTCTATAATTAGACTGTTTTTATATTTGAACCTCAGTTTAACTGGTACAATCTACCCGTGCATGGCATGTACAAGTTACATCGCATGATGAAGGATTTCTGGAAAATCCTCGTGCACCAAAGTGCCAATCTCCCTCTGATCTTCCGCCAGGAATAGAAAAAGTAACTAATGGCCAATTTCTCTAATCCAGTTTCTTCGAGTTCAAACAATTATCTGATGCCTGCCTAAACAACTCCTGAACGTGATTTGATTCCTTCTCTGACATCAAGAACCCACCTAGAATGTTAGTTAAGCAGTCACAGATACCTCTCAATCATAATTAAAGCAACAATACAAAAGCTGAAACATCTTAATATTTATAGTAGCATGAAACTATTTTTTATTTTAATATTGTTGTACTTCTACTATGAATTGAAATAAGTGAATCACATGCTCACCACATTCTATGACTTCAAATGTGAATCACATACAAGGCCAACTACGGATGCATGCCCAACGTTACCATATGAATCACTACAACCTACAAGCTTCTTTATTCACGAAGAAACAATTTTGCTACCCCTTTTTCTCAATTTGATCGCCTGAGGATGATGTTTGGTGTATCTGTACATTATGCCCCTGGACATTTGATTAATCTTATAGAAGGATTATGCAAATCCTATTTTCGATATCTAACAGGAACTTACACTTTCATAAGTTCTAAATGGAAATTAAGGCAGAAGTTCTGTGAAAAAGATTGAAGACTGGAAACAGACCTGCGGCTTCCAATTGCTTCTGAAGTTCTTGGCCCATTGCATCATTTTCAGCCTAGAAGATAAAGTCCAAAAATAGTATAACAATATGAATACTGTTTGTTCCAATTATGCTAACAAATATAAGCACAAATGCACAGTCACACTCTAAATACTAAAGTTGTGGACATGAAAATTCATATCTTCAAGAAAATTTCCCCCAGCTCATTGGTGACTATTCTCCCCCTCCCCCAATAAGAGTACCCTTCATAAACCACACAAATTGTAGAATCATACATGAAGAACAGTCTGTGAGCTCCATACCTGTAATTCTGCAATCCTTTTAAGCTGTGCTTCCTCACCTCCCTCGGACATTGGAAGAGCTGCAACCAATGCATCAAACTGCAGAAGAAAAACTGACATATTTCAATGGAGCATTGGGGAGTGCTCTAATAAAATTATTTTGGGAGAGAGACAACCCCTTCCAAATAGAAGACTACCCTCCAATGTTCTATAACCAAGAAACACCAACAATTCAAGAGTGAACACGTATGTGTTCAACATGCGTCAAACACTCAAACTCTTATAGGAACGTGAGGCAGAGACAATTAGCAAGGATTCCCAAACCACATCCTAAGCATGATCGTGGCAGCATGGGTAAAACAACGTGGGGGAACTAAGGGAGTCATGTGCATGAAGTTATGTAAAAAATGAGGACTCCAAGTTAACCGTTAAGTTAGGAAAATGGTTATTTGCCTTTTATCTTATCAACTGCAGTTTATTTTCTCTGTCGTGTCGTGGGTCAATGGAAGTTGTTAACTACTTAGAAGTGTCTTTAGAGTAGGAAACTCTATATATAAATCAACTTTGTTTTAATGAATATTAAGAAGAATATTTTTCAAAAGTTACTTTCATTGTGGTTTCTTCCTCACCCAAAGAGGAACATTTTGTGTTATTGAACCTTGTCTCTGACTGGGACTTATCATTGGTATCAGAGCCAGGTTTCCAATGGCTACCAACAAAGAGAGAATTGAGAATTTGAAAGTGAGTGTGGGAGAGTTACAAGAGGGAGTAAAACACATAGAAATAGGACTTGTTGACAAGCTCCACCAAATTGAAGACTCCATCAATCGTTTATCAGAAGCAGTCCTTCCCAACCGTGAAGGATCAAGCAGTTGCAATGAGCGTGGAGGATCAACTCGTAACACCTGAGAGAAAATCGAAGTTAATCGATCCATGTTCTCTTCCAAAAAGGCAAGGTTGGACTTCCCTCGACTCTCTAGGGATGACCCAACTGAGTGGCTGAGTAGAGTTAATCAATTCTTCAAATTTCAGAGTACTGTGGAAGCCCAAAAGGTGCCATTAGCTTCATTTCATCTTGAAGGGGAGACTAACCAATGGTGGCAATGGCTCCATCAGACATTCAAGCAAGAGGGTCATGACATCAACTTGGGCAACCTTTGAAGTAGAACTCTGTGCATGCTTTGGACCACCAAAATTCGAAGATTTCGATGAAGCTGTCTCAAGAGTGAGACAGACAGGGACACTAAAAGATTATTAGAAAGAATTCGAGAGATTAGGCAACCGAGTTCACTGCTAGACGCAAATAGCCTTGGTTGGAACTTTTATGGGAGGTCTCGAGCCTAAGATAGAAGAAGGCATTCGGATGTTCAAACCTAATTTGTTGAAGGAAATCATCAACCTTGCACGCATGCAAGCTGACCAAATCCGCCGTCAACGGCCACAACTAGACTTTTCTACTCCAGAAAAACTCAACTCAGCATTTCCGATGAAGTGTCTATCATGGGAGGAAATGCAAAAAAGGCGAGCGCAAGGTCTTTGCTTCAATTGCAATGACAAGTTCACAAGGGGTCACAAATGCCGAGCTCCACAACTATTGTTACTTGAAGAACACCAGTGCAATTAACTTTACATGTGAATAGGTAATGGACGAAGAAGAGGACACTGCATGGGAAAATAATGCAGCAGTATTGAACAACCTTGTTGAGGTGGACCTTGAGGAGAAGGGTCCACCTGGAGGGGGGAGTAATGATAGGAACGTGAGGCAGAGACAGTTAGCAAGGATTCCCAAACCAGATCCTAAGCATGATCATGGTAGCATGGGTAAAACAACGTGGGGGAACTAAGGGAGTCATGTGCATGAAGTTATGTAAAGAATGAGGTGCTTTCTCCCCTACTCATGAGTAGGGGAGTTGTTTTTAATTTTTAAAATTAAATGTTTTAGTTTTTTTATTTTTTTTATAATTTTTATTTTAAGAAATATGTTAAAAGAATTTTAAAAAGTAAAAAAGGAATCAAAAAATTTTTTTTAGTTTTTTTATTATGTTTTTTAAATTATTTTTGAATTAATTTGTTATGTAAATTTTTTTAATACTTTTTACTATTTTTTTTATTTTTTTTTAAATTTTTTTTATATTCTTTTAACTTATTTCTTAAAACTAAAATTATAAAAAAAATTAAAAATTAAATAAATAAATTTTAAAAATTATAAAACCACTCATGAGTATGGAATACTCATGAGTAGGTTAGCAAGCACCAAAGAATGAGGACTCCCATGTTAACCGTTAAGTTAGGAACATGGTTATTTGCCTATTATCTTATCAACTGCAGTTTATTTTCTCTGTCATGTGTCGTGGGTAAGTGGAAGTTGTTAAATAGTTAAAAGTGACTTTAGAGTAGGAAACTCTATATATATATATATATATATATATATCAGCTTTGTTTTAATGAATATTAAGAAGGATATTTTTCAAAAGTTACTTTCATTGTGGTTTCTTCCTCACCCAAAGAGGAACATTTTGTGTTATTGAACCTTGTCTCTAACTGGGACCTATCATTGGTAGCAAAGCCAGGTTTCCAATGGCCACCAACAAAGAGTGAATTGAGAATCTGGAAGCGAGTGTGCGAGAGTTACAAGATGGAGTAAAATGCATAGAAATAGCACTTGCTGGCAAGCTCCACCAGATTGAAGACTCCATCAATCGTTTATCAGAAGTAGTCCTTCCCAACCGTGAAGGATCAAGCAATTACAATGAGCGTGGAGGATCGACTTCTAACACCCGAGAGGAAACCGAAGTTAATCGATCCATGTTCTCTTCCAAAATGGCAAGGTTGGACTTCCCTCGATTCTCTGAGGATGACCCAATCGAGTGGTTGAATAGAGTCAATCAATTCTTCGAATTTCAGAGTACCGTGGAAGCCCAACAGGTGCCGTTAGCGTCATTTCATCTTGAAGGGGAGGCTAACCAATGGTGGCAATGGCTCCATCAGACATTCAAGCAAGAGGATCATGACATCAACTAGGCAACCTTTGAAGTAGAACTCTATGCATGCTTTGGACCACCAGAATCCGAAGATTTCGATGAAGCTCCCTCAAGAGTGAAACAGACAGGTACACTAAGAGATTATCAGAAAGAATTCGAGAGATTAGGCAACCGAGTTCATGGCTAGACGCAAAAAGCCTTGGTTGGAACTTTTTTGGGAGGTCTCAAGCCTAAGATAGCAGAAGGCATCCAAATGTTCAAACCCAATTCGTTGAAGGAAATCATCAACCTTGCACGAATGCAAGATAACCAAATCAGCCATCAACGACCACAACTAGACTTTTCTACTCCAGAATAACTCAACTCAGCATCTATGATGAAGCGCCTGTCATGGGAGGAAATGCAAAAAAGGCGAGCGCAAGGTCTTTGCTTCAATTACAATGACAAGTTCACAATGGGTCACAAATGCCGAGCTCCACAACTATTGTTACTTGTAGGAAACACCAGGGCAATTAACTTTACATGTGAAGAGGTAATGGACGAAGAACAGGACACTGCATGAGAAAATAATGCAGTAGTACTGATCAACCTTGCTGAGGTGGACCTTAAGGAGAAGGGTCCACCTGGAGGGGGAAGTAATGATAGGAACGTGAGGTAGAGACAGTTAACAAGGATTCCCAAACCAGATCCTAAGCATGATCGTGGCAACATGGGTAAAACAACGTGGGGGAACTAAGGGAGTCATGTGCATGAAGTTATGTAAAGAACGAGGACTCCCAAGTTAACCGTTAAGTTAGGAACGTGGTTATTTGCCTATTATCTTATCAGCTTCAGTTTATTTTCTCTGTCATGTGTCGTGGGTAAGTGGAAGTTGTTAAATAGTTAAGAGTGACTTTAGAGTAGGAAACTCTATATATATATATATATCAGCTTTGTTTTAATGAATATTAAGAAGAATATTTTTCAAAAGTTACTTTCATTGTGGTTTCTTCCTCACCCAAAGAGGAATATTTTGTGTTATTGAACCTTGTCTCTCACCGGGACTTATCACACTCGGACACATTTAAACAGAATTCTTTGGAACTAAAAGAAACGTACAAAAATACTACATACCTTCTTAGCAGCCTTTACCAAAGTAGCACTCGTGAGCTTTGGCTGTTCTGCAAAATTTGCCGCATCCTCTGTAGGATGTGCAGGTGGTTCCCGGTAGTTCGGAGATAGACGATTAGGAGGAGCATCCCTTTGCAATGTCCCAATGGTATTAAAAGCTAGATGCGCAATCAAATTAACTTGTTCTTGCAATTGAGAGATTATATCCATTACAAGAACCACTTCCAAGAGGAAACTTTTGAACTAGTAAGATTTAACTGCCAAAGAACATACAAAAAGTTTATAATATAATTTAAAACAAGAGTCAGAATCATAAAAATTTAAAGTGAATGTGGCCAAAATTTAAGAAATAGTCAGAGCAGAGAAAAGATAGCAGACTGAGATTGAGATGGCTGTGATGCTAATTTCCTACAACCACCAATTCGAAATATTTGAAATTTGACTTTAGAAGATGACGACCTTACTAAGAATCTGCAAAATCCCATCACCAAATATGCCAAAAATATGTTATTCTGCTTCTTAAGAGAGAGAGGAAAAAAAAAAAAACCAGGGTTGCATACAAAATATTACGCCATAGGAAAGAACAAGGAAACAAAATGACATTAGAAATTGTATCATTTAAGAAAACAAAATACTTTGGTTTTCTCGGGGATCATGACATAACACACACACCTAGCATAATTTGATCTCAATTTAATTTGCACAAATTAAATACGATTTTGCTAATTAATTGACAATTTTGTTAAACAACCATTTGCCCCAAATATAACCAACTAGAATGCAAGTATGGAAATAAAAATCTAAATTGGTAAAATTACAGATTCAAAGATACAATGTGGTATCTTCTAAGCAAGGAACGAAATTTCGTACCCTATCGCACGATACGGTCGATAATTTCCAATTTCGCGAGTTGCCGAGACGAAACTAAGGAGGAATTGCGATATTTTATTGTATGGTAGGGTACAGTCAAATATCAATCCAAAAATCGGATTATTTTTTGCTCCTATGCATGGACACTGGTGTGAACGTTGAGTTCGAAGAAATGACGGCAAGCTGCAAATGGCTAAACCCTAACACGATGCAGGAAAAAGACGACGAAAGGAAGTGGACTAGGCTGCATCTTTTCCGAAGTCTAAAAGGATAATGGCACTAGTGTAATTTCATTCCTTTTTCTGGCGCCAATGCGATTGCCTAACTATTACTTTTCCAATAATCCAGAGCACTACAACCGGGCCGGGCGCCGGTTCCATTTGTTAAATGAATCACTCTTATGAAGTATATATTCGTCTTAAGTGGCTTTTATGGATCACTTTTTTAAAATAAATAAAATTATTATTTAATTATAAAAATAATTCATAATTAATATTTTAAGACTTTAAAGTAGAATAATAAAATTTAATAAATAAAATATTATAACTCAAAAGAAAATATTATATTTAATAGTATATTTAAAGTAGCATAGTAAAAGCCATACTTTTAGTGAGTAAAAGCCATACTTTTAGTGTGTCCTTACATTGTGTTGCAGTGTGCTCATTTGCTGAACAAATGGCTGCATCTCGTCAAAATTTCTGCACGCCAAAGCAAAGCAATATGGTGCTCTTGCTTTTAGCAGGACTGCTTTCTTTAGCAGAAGCCTTTGTCTAAGCAATTATGTGAGAGTAATTTCCAACACACAATCTCTTTAAAGTACAACAGTACTGGTGCAGTAATTTGGCCTGCAATGGCGTGCTTCTCTGCTCACCCTTTTTTGGATAGTATTCTTGTATTTGAGACGTGGCCATTATATTATCAAAGTACAACATTGAGAGGTTCCAACTTACAACATTTAATATTTTTTTCTTCTCAATACTAGTTTCCAAATCAAATGAATTCCAAACTAAACAAGATTAAAAATCAAGGCCAACTGCAGCTTCAGATCTCCATTGTCTTGCTTTCTCAAATCCATTGACGCAGTTCTCAAAATCATCAATGGTTTGGTCAATCTCTTCTTGGGTATTCATCACAAAGGGTCCAAATTGCACTATAGGTTCATCCAGTGGTTCACCCCCAACCAAAATGAACCTTAGGAACTTAGAAGATTTGTTCCATGCCTCCAAGCCATCCCCAGGACCAAGAAGAAGAATATGGTGGGAAGTTGCAGGCTGAGATTTTAGGTTGCCAAACACACCCTCTCCTTCCAAGATATACGCAAAAGCATTCCAAGATTTTGGTATGGGTTGGTGTAAGTGAGCTCCAGGCTTGAGAGAGAAGTCCAAGTACATGGTTGGGGTCCTTGTGTGGATTGGAGACTTTATTCCTAGGGCTTCCCCAGCTATGACTCTGACCTTGATGCCATCTTCCACAGCTTCTGCTATGTCCTTACTCAACAATTCTTGATACCTTGGTTCAATCCTGTGACAGCAATACAGAGACAGATCAAACCAAAGCTTAGCTTCTAAATTAAGAAATTGATTGGTACCCATTTGACGTGAAAATCAAGGTAAATAATGGTTTCTTAAAGCACAACAAGTACTTCTAAAACAATATTCTGAATGATATTTCATGATATTTTACTTTTTTTTTATGGTCATTCTAAAATATTGTCTTAAAATTATTTAAAACACTAGAAAAGAAAATAAATTTTACGAAACACTATTATAAAATGCAATACCTCTAGATCTACGTCAAAAATACTGTTGTGAAATAGTTGACTCCATCTATCACGGGATATTCAAAACCAAACAAATTTGAAAACTCGGAGTGGCAGCATGTTTGCCCTTGTTATTGAAGTTTCCATCATCATCATGGAATATGGGTGAGAGGGTGCATTGTTTTATGCTGGCCATTTCAGACCAATACGCACACTTACATCATTTGGAGCTCTATTCAAAAGCACTTCTATGAAATGGTCCATGATGGGGAATTATGAGATAAAGTCGTATAGGATAGTGAGCTTGGCATATATATATTAAAAAAGCATAAAATATATTTGACTTTTTCTTCGTAAAGAAAAGAATTCCTTTTTGTCTCATTGGTAGTATGCATTACCCAAATGATCCTTCAAACAAATAATGATGATGTCTAGTGACGTAAAAACTATGTCATCCAATCCTGGCGCCAAGCTAAGGTTGTGATTTGAGTAAAAAGCCTAAAATGGAGCCCTAATAGTGAAGTATTTGGTATTCTTTTTTGGAGATTTTATATTCAGATCTTATTAGAGACAGACTAGGTAAGATTTATAGAAAGAGAAATAGTACGTAATGCCCAAATTTCGATGTGCAGAATTGAAGTAATGCTACCAAACTTAATGAGATGGCTTGATCTGAGTACAAGTGGCTTAGCTTAATTTTTTTATGGTCAAATTCAAATACAGTTATTTTAACCTTTTGTATGTAAGTAGCATTACTGGAAGTATTGTCAACTTACATTTTATGCTTGGAAGCGAGGTTAATCCACAGCTGCAGGCCCTTTTGGGTTCCTTGAGCAGCAGGCATTTCTGAGTGAACTATCCCTTTCCCTGCAGTCATCCACTGCAAATCACCGGCTTCTATTGTTCCCTTATGTCCTTCAAAATCTTCATGGGTGACAGCTCCCTGATGATTACAAGAACAACTGTACTCAGACAGGTAAGGCAAGCATACGCATATATGACGCAAAAACATAGCACGCACACAGCTAAGGTAAACACAAGTTGGTACTTGTTATTCTAGAAAAGAAACAAGACATCAACTTGTGGGGTCAGTCTTGTCTATTTGCTATGTAACCACCTATTGTTGGCATTCAGCTCAACTTTAGATGGTTGTGTTTTGGTAGCACTAATTAAGTAGGCATAAATTTATGCCGTACCAACACAGAGTGCCATTATTAATCGAGCTGATGACTGAAATAATATATTGTAAAAGTAATATTATTTATATAAATTTTATTTATAAATTGTGCATAAATTATTGCGGTTACGAGCTTAAACATTTTTCTGTTGCGCAGGGGAGGAGGCCTAGAAACTGAAATAATCAATTTGCTCTACCTGCAACATGTACGTGACCGTCTCAAATCCTGGAAATTGAAAGCACAGCGAGAAGGAGCAGGGAGTCAGAATCTCATCATAGAAGATTTCTAAGAACAAATGTAAATTACACAGAAAGGCCTTCGCAAACCTCTATGTGGATGATCAGGAAAGCCAGCAGGGGCAGTGACTGCAGTATTCAAAAAACCACTTCTTAGAAAAGAAAATCAGAAGTAAAACTACAAGCAAATTGCTTCTTCTTTTTTAATTATTTTTTGAAGAAAACAGAGCAAAATACAGAGATGCCCACCTGAGAATTCATCCAAGACAAGGAATGGATCAAAGTACTTCAGCTCAAACCTGAAGAAACCCAGAAAACCCATCAATCCAATAAGCTAAAGTTCCTCAATTTTCAATGCTTTCCAATGCGAAAAAGGAAGTAAACATAAATTGTAGCAATCTTCCTTACCGTCCAATGCTTCTTCTAACAACGGCCCCAACACCTTCACGTTGAGGTCTGGCCAAGAACTTCCTGGCCACAAGACGAGGTTCTCTAAGTTCTCTTTCTGGCATTTTGTAAAACAGGTACAAAACAAAACAAATCAAAAAATTGAAGATTACTGTAAAAGGTGAGTAACTAGAGAAAGACACTTGAAAGTATATATAGAAACGTTGGGACTTTGGGGGTGACGTGAGGGGTGAGAGATAGAGAGAGAGAGCAAGTTACCCTTTTGGAAGGTCAAAACGGAGAAGTTTTGGCGGCCAAATAAGACCCACATTTTCTTGGGTCTAAGGAACTTCGTTTATTCTATGAACGTCAGCATAACGTGCTGATGATGTGCAGTTACGGGAATTACAAATTCACAATCTCAGCCGTTAACAACTGCCACGTGTCATCTGGGTTTAGGGGCTCCGCCCAAAACTAGAAGCCCATGAACCCAAATCTTAAGATCCTAGGTGGACATATGGCTGGGTTTGGTCCGCGGTTTTTGGGCCCAATCCAAATTTA
>JASKGM010014323.1:18277-34398 GCA_034509205.1 Ceratonia siliqua
CCTACCACTTAGATCAAGCAAACTACAAAATCCATATAAAATTTGATAATAATAATAATAATAATAATAATAATAATTTTTTTTTTCACAAACTATCATCTCATAAACATCATACAAAATGGGAGAAAAAAATGAGAAAAATTGTTGATGGTATGAAATAGAAGTGATCATCTTGAAAACAGTGTAATGATATAGAGTTAATTTATAAAATGTTTGTTAAAGTGTGATTATAAAAGTAACATTTCTTTCTCATTTGATATAAAAATGAAATATGCATCCACATTGGTAGGCAGTAAGATCATGATTATGCTACTTAGGATATGACATTCATGAGAAGTAGCAAGACAAGTATAATGGAACTATCTAAGATAAATAATGATGAAGAATTGAAAATATCAAAATAGGGTTTAGTAGTATAGTTTCAATTTGAATATATTTAATTTCTCATATTATTAATTATTAGTAATAAATTAAAAATAAATATTACGTTAAAATCACCATACTTAAACGATGAATTAACTTATTGACCCAGCAAGCATGAAATCCCACATCATGTTTTAGCAATAATTTGAAAATTTCATAAGAACCCAATTCAAACTGAAAATGTAATTTTTATTTTACTCTATAATACCTATAGGTTTCTCAAATCCTATAAAATGTTACAGAGGTTGGGTTCAAGGAAAAGGATAAACTCCACTTAGGATTTCGTTTATTTTGCACAATCTTCTAAAGCCTTTGTCCTTAATGCTTCATTCGATAATACCCAGCCAAAGGGCGATAAAATTCCTACAATGACTTCTACACTGTAAAAATGGTGATGGGGGGATGAGATTTTAAATAAGCTAAAATGAATATTATTGTTACTAGTAATACTAGTAATCTCAATGATGATATATCAGCCACTAAACAAAAAGTTGTTGCCAAGTCTTCTAAGGCCACCATAGAGGTTCCTCATGGAACTTAAAATGAAACATTCACATATAGTTTCAAAAGCCAGGTAATCACTTACCATGGTTTCATGTGGATCAAAAGTAAGAAATGAACTTATCTAGACTGACTTAATAAAAATCCGTAGACTAAGTTAATTATAAATATACATATTAATATGTCATGTGTGGGTCACATTGAAAATATACTGACATATTTATAAAGATAATGTCTATCATACCTCCCACAGTGGACGGTGGGTATACTATTTATTCCACACCTTTTTTTTTATAATTTTTTTTTACATTAATTAATTATTTTTTATGTCATATTTTTTTTAAAATTTTTTTACTTATAAATTAATAGTATAAAAAAATTATGAATAAATAGTATAAGAAAATATAAAATATTTAAAAATATTTAAAAATATTTTCAAAAAATTTAACATAAAAACTAATTAATTAATGTCAAAAAATAAAAAAATTTTGAAAAAAAAAAAGAGATATAGGAGTATAATATCCTTTATTTATAATTAATTTGATCTACTTATTTTTAATAAATTGAATCTACTTATATTTCTTATAAAATATTTATACTGAAACAATAAACGGATAATCATTATTTGGTATCCATGGATGTACCTTATTCCAGTGTAGTAACCTGTACCCCCCATGTGCACCGTCTATTCTCCTCTGGTGTATTGAAATACAGTGCCCCATGCTCACCGCATAATAAAATTCCCAACAATGAACCCATGTACATGCCCTGGCATGTAACTCGATCTGAACAACCACTTGTTCATCTCATAACAAATGCACGCCAACAAATAATCATAAATATATATAATAGGAAAAAGATACATAAACGCCCATCTAAAAAGAACATTGCATGGACATGTATCTCTCAGGATTTTGTTCATAGAATTAACCCAGGGAGAGTTGGGGAAGTGGGGAGGAGGAATGAACATACCTAGCTACAACAACTAAGGTAAAAAAAATTTACTGCTATTAAGTGAAAATTTTGAATTATTCATGTAGTCTGAAGCAAATGCTTCATGCTACTTAATCCAAGAAGAAAGATGGGAACATTGGCAAAAACTACATAAACGACCTTTTCTTTTGATTTCCTTTCCTTATTCCATGGGAAGTGGGGGCAATATATCACTCAAAGCAGAAGAAGAGAAGCTACAAACACAGCTAGACTAGACAAAAAGAAGCAGACAGAGACCTTAGACTGTGCATTCCCGGGAGGCAGCGCTCCTGCCGTAGTTCTGGTAGGGCTAGAAACTGGGGCGATTTTAGAAACAGGGGGAAAAGGTGGCTCTGACACTACAGATTCTGTAAGGTCTGGGAGTGGAGCCTCAGCTGGTGGCAAGTAATCTTTGGTGATAACTCCAAAAAGTTCGCCTGGTGGAACAGCTTCCATGTAAGTAGGTATCTTTTTACCCAAATTTAAACATCTGTTTCCTGCAGTAGGATGAAGAACAATCACATCAGGAATAATAGGTGAAAGACTTCACAATACAGCTGAATTTGCTTCAGAATGGGCCCAGTCACAAACAAAACGAACAAGTAATCATCTGTTTGCTATGTTATGTCCGCAGCTATACTGAAGCAAAAATACTACAAGTAAATAAAGTACGCCAGAGAACCGACAGTATAAAGTGCCTGAAGCTATTAAAAAGAGTATAAAACCAAACAATGCCAAATTTTCACCTGTAATTCCAGAGATAGAAACAAAGGTTTGTATGATAAAATTAGAAATTCTTTGAGCAATAAATTTTATAGTAGTGCGCTTACTTCTGTATCTATTAGCAGTCTTCGGGAAGTCTGTGATGACACCATCAATATCTGCTCCCACAATGAATGAGTTTAACTCAACAGTTGCATCTGCGAAGAAATCCCATGCCTGAGATACAAACTCATTGCTGAAGGTTTCTGCATAAACAGAGAGGTTAAAGGATTTTAGCTTTGACACAATCCTTGTAGAGCCAGTCAGGAACGCTGAATTCTTAGGAAACACAGATGTCTTCTCAACAACCACTGAATCAGCAAAGTTCTTGATATCCACAACAGCTGAATTAACAGCATCACCAACGTCCCCATCAACCTTATAAACAAGCTCGTAATGGGTTTTCTCCTTAAATTTCTTTAGGACAGAGCTATTAGTGGACTGAATCATAACTTTTTGGGCCCCTGGCTTATCATAACCTGCTTTGGTCAAAGCATCCATGACTGCATCAATCACACTAAATCCTTTCTTCTCTGCAAGAAAAGCTGCATTCTGACAAGAGTAGAACAGAAGATTGTGTCAATCCATGGAACATGAAAGATTACAAATCACAGAAAAAACTACTCAATTTTTTTTTTCTTAAAAGGTTCAGAACATGTAATTGTTATTCATAAAAAAAGAAGAAGAGCAATTTGTGTCCCCCAAAACAGTAAAAGATGCTCTAAAATGTTATACGAGACCTTTAGAATGAATATAGGGCACACAGATTTCTCTGAAGCAGGTCCTCTATACGTCAAATATCTAGAAATCCTAGGGCTAACAGTTACAAACACATCGCTTTTACAACATTTGAAGTAAAAAAAAAAAAAAAAAGCAATTATCTTTCGATCAGTATAACTGAGATGGAGAAGAGGAAGAATAAGATGACAATCACAATATTTAAAAGCAAACCTGCAACAAAAGTACGAAATGAAAAATCCATAGGCATAAACTAGCCGTTTATTTCCTTTCAAAATTTAATTCATTTTCCTTGCAGGAAATGACGATTAGGGTTCAGTTAATAACAAAAAATAAGGTATGCCAAACTTTTATTTCTTATATCTTTTAGGTAACTGGACCAAAATAAAAATGGTAGTCTTAATATCTCCCATTCTTGTTTACACCAATTCTTCAAATCTTTCAAAACAAAAAGTTAAAATCAATCAAATGATATATGACCAAGCAACTTGATTTAGGAAAAAGAAAAATCCTCCTTTTTTTGAGGCCTCTATAGTAGCTTGACATGTAAAAGGAGGTCATGAAACTCAGAAGTTGCCATATTTTGGGATTTTACCATATGGCTTAAGTGTATCTAGAGTCTAGACATCAAACTACGATAAAACCAAGTCAGTAAAGAATAAGCAGCAGGTGCCTCTTATGGATTATTACTTCTCATCAAAGATATTAATAATCATGTGCATCCATATCCTATGTTCATACCATCTACGGCTCATATGGAAAGAATCTTGGACAGAAATATTAGGCATGGCAGAACCTACCTCAATGATGATCATGACACCAGACAGAGAAGTGTGATTTCTTGTCAAGGACAAGAAATCTGATAATGTTAAAAAATTCCCAGCATTCTTATTATCTGGATTCCTGAGCAACTCATATTTTGGGAAAGGGTTCAATATTGAGGCTGCAGGGAAAATGGTAAACAGAGAAACAGAGATGTCATATACTTGTTCAGAATAATTTTCATATTTACTTTTTTTTGCTATTAAATAACAAGTATAGTAATTATCAAACATCAAGGTGAAAAACTCCAACAGATTTGCAAAGTGAGGTAACAAAATGAACAAGTTTATAAGGGTTAATTCAGTAGCACATAACAACTTGAGATGACCTCAAGCAGGAATGCATATCTTGTGACTCCAAGAGGTCGATGGCTATTTTGTTATAGCATATCTTTCATGAAAGCTATGTTATACACATGAAAGAATATATATATATATATATATTTTTTTTTTTAAAAAAAAAAAAGCTTGTCAAATCTTTATGTAATAAATCACCGAGTAACATTGACTACCCTATAACGTGAAGTGGAGAGATCATTTTTCATTTGTCATTAGCAATACTTGATTTGTTCTATGGTGTATTTGTCTCATACTACAAGAATTTTAGATTATTTGATAACAAAATGAACAAGTTTCATTTGTCATTAGCACTCTGACAGATCTTGATGACCTCCATGAAGGTAATGGTGAGGGATAAGACTCGGGCCAATAAGGCTGAAGAATATATTACCATAGGAACAACTATCCAGGAACTTTATTTGACTTACGCCTCAAGGTTTTTATATTGTTCCATGTCAAGCTGAATGTAAATATGCCACTGCTAGATTTGATCTCTGGAATAGTTGTTGCAAGATTGCTGAACTGTGATTGAGCGGCTGCTGTACTCTCTATTAGATCTATAGAGCTTAAGCAGAATGGTACTCCGTCCTTTGACATTTGAACAGGACAGTCAAGAACATCCACACCATCTGATATGGCTTTTTTATATGCCAAGTTAGTACAAGCAGGATAGTCTCCACTTGCTCCATATTTTGAGATAACCAAAGTGTTAACTGAAACACGAACAAAATGAGGAAAATAGCTAATCAATAATGATGCAACCAATACTTCCATAGAATTTACAATAAAAGATTCTAGAAAATGTTAATGAATGGGATACAATTACATATTCACAAAAGCTCAACAAAGCAGTGATATACCTCTTTTTGTGGCATTTTCACCTAGGTGAGCAAAGCAACCTGCAGTATAATAAAGGATTTAACATCAAAATGCAGTTTGGAAAGTTAATAAGCATGCAATATCTAGAGGACAAAATTTTTTATTTGCATTAATGCTTTTAAAAGAATTTAACATCATCTGAAATATTCTATTGTTTGCTTAAGAGTACAGAGCTTGGAACCTGCCTAAAGGAGTCAGGACTAAACTAAACTTAGTTTAAAAGGTGGAGGCATGAAGCAGGAACGGGTGGGTTATGCAAAAGGGGATAGCAGGTAGTGGCTAAAAATTTGTTCAGTAAACTTCTGTGTAGTCAGTGTATGCACTAGCACAAGTACTGTTGTGGGCTTAATTTATGATACAAGTATGGGTGGGGACATGAAATATTATAAAGTGAAAGTCAATAAAATTCCCTCAATTCTTTGATCAATTAATACATATAAATATATGAGTGGCACCTCATGGGAAATGAAGATATCTCTGGAGCAACACAGACAGACCAACATCAGGGCAGATTGATCATTTGAATCTAGCATTATCCATCACCTTGCATGGTGATTCACACTATTACCTCCTTAAAGCTTTCAAGAGAATAAACATCCCATCAACCCACTAACTTCCGAGAGGAAAATTTTTGAAAAGGTAAAAGTGCATGCATGAGCAGGAGAGACACATTTAAGGGATCCTAAAATGTTTTAGCATTTTAAGATGACTCACTAAAATGCTATGTGCACAAGGTCAAGAAAACATTAGGAAAACTTCATTTAAGAGATCCTTGTAGACAGCCCCATTCCAATGCACACATATAGCACCTTAGTTGAAAAATAAATTAATGAGCAAAAACATGTGCAAGTGCATACTATTTATGGAGGGTCATTCTGACAAAATGGAAAATTTCATAACTTACCAACAGCTTCAGATGGAGTTATAGGGAAGTCAGAAAGCACACCATCAACAGAGAAGTCACCGTTGTCAATGAATTGGAGGTACTCAGCAAGAGGATCATAACTGTAATTAAAGCTAAATGGAACATCATTCACAAAATCTGCTGCAAAGACTTCCAGGCCCTCTTTGTGAGCATCCAAAACCAAAGAGGTATGGGGAAGTAGATATAATCTTGCATCTACAGGCCATATATACTCCTTGGGAACAAGAATACCAGAAGCAAATGTCTTGATAAATGTAAGATTTTTCAAAAGCGAACCATAAGTCTGATTGGTTGAAGGTTCTGTATCATCCTGTCCCAGAAACCTGAAGACCAGTTTCGTTTGAGGGTTGATGCGTGCTGCTATACTTCTCATGAAATTAACCTCTGGAGATGAGATATAGCTTATAATTACTCTTCTAGAAAGAGAAAGTATGAAGCTTCTCATACTCAAATTGTGTTTTGTGTAGAATGCATCATGCTGCAAAACATCAGACAAAAAAGGAGTTGGCTTGAAAACAAACTAGGTGACTGATTTATGGGAGCGAAATATGTCTTCCATTTACCTGAATATTCAACCACAAGCTTGGTGGACTGATTTGTTTAATCACATCTTCAACAGTAAGAATAGGATAGCCATTGCCATCAAACTTGTTAGTTCGAGAATAGACTCCCTGAGTAACTTTCCAGAAACAAGAAATTGTCAGTAATTATAAAAAAAAAAAATACTTAACAGCTCATAAGCAAGCTAAGACAGCGAGGTGTTTACCAACAGCTGATCAGTAAAACCTAGATATTACCAGTTTGACACTTCACATTATGAATACATTATAATATAATCAGATCAGGATACACATATCTTATTAAGTTGTTTTTGAAAAAAATCTTGCATACATCAATGGATTAATAAAGATGGTCTACGTGGGAGAGAGTTGACTTAGTAGAAAAGACCATTGATCATTAAAGATAGCACATATCATATCAAAAAAGTTCCCTTTCAATAGAGTAGAAAAGTGATAACATTATGGAAAATAGAATCATCAAACCAATGTTGATAAATCATATACAATCACTCATAAAGCTGATATTTCCACCTTGTACTTGGAAAATCTAAGATACTGATGCATGCAGCAAAAGAACAAAGGGAACATAGACTTGAGGACACCAGAACTTAAGAAATTAGGTCTAGTACTAATATTGGGTTGAATGTAATCTTCTAATATTGGGTTCAATTTGGTAGGAATTTTTAGTGCTGAAAATTATGAGGCCACTGGCTTATGCACAAACTTTTCTCCCAATTGATCCCCAAGTTTGGACTTGCTCCTCTTTTTACGTGATGCACTAGAGTATTTTTAAGAGTTTGAAACTTTATGTAGGTATATCCTAGTTACTGAATGAGTGCACTATCTTCTAGGTTTTTGGAGGCCAAGAACCCTAGATGAACCCTAAGAATTACAAACTTTATCTAAAGTATTACTATTAACCTCCAAAATGCCCCATAATTTAAATTGTCAAATTAATGCCTGATGGTTAAATCTTTGAAAAGCCACTAGATCTCATAAGTTCACTACGTTAAAAGATCCCAAATTATATATTAGGCCTTGCAGCAGTGAACAATTATAAATGGCAGAAAAGAATCAGCTGAACTTACGTGTGACATTGAATAGATCCTTAAGGGTGTAATCCACAGAAAAATACCCAGGGGTCAGTAAACCATTAACTACATAATTTGTTGTTTTATTTTGGAAAACAACAGTGATGTCAGTAGCATTGTCAAGCTTCATATCTGGAGAGCAAATTCCTGATCCATCTTTTGTTAATTGCACATCACACCAGAGAATGACATTTGGCACACTAGTCATTAATGCGAAACTATAGGCAGCAAAACTGGAGTCGGGAAATAGCCCTGAAAACCCACCACGTGCTATGACTAGCGGAGGACTTCCTGCAAAAGCAAGAGTACGCATAAGTTTCAAGAAACCTCGTACATAATGGATGTAAGGAATAGCGTAGAAACTAATCAATATAGGAAAAGATAGTATATAAAGTATTATATGGCCGCCATAAACTCTCTGAACCATAGGCCATATAACTTCCGCACTAATATGACCAATTATATGGCTTATAATGGCCTTTTAACTCAAGAAACATTAAACTCTTTTTAAGCACCATAATAGACTACTTTGCTCGCAGCAGAGCTTAGAAATGGGCCAAATCATTTAATTAATAGCGGAAAATCCCCAATCAGCTGTATTTAACCAACAGCTGAACTTCATCGATTTCAGCTGTACTTTATAAAAGAAAGAAATGTGTAGATCCTCCATTCGGTAGCAGAGTACAGATTAATTTCCACCAAACACAGTTAATCAACTCAATCAAGAAACAAAGAATATACTCCAGTAAGTTAAAGTTAGCCTCTCATTCTCCAGAATCAATGAACATCAATGAGAGAGAAGAGACAAATACATGAATATTCAGTGTATTCTCAGTACATTTTCTCAGCAGCCATGCAGGAATTACCTGTTTATCGTAATCGAGAAGAAAACCGAACCAAAGATCGAAGTAAAATGGGACACATACCTTTGAGTGTCTTCCAAGTGGTTCCGTTAGATCGCTGAGCAGAGACCAGAGCTACCACAGTGTGAAGGAGCAGCAGCTTGAGTAGATGAGAGAGAATGCGTGAGTTCCACATTCCTGCGAAATTTTCCGCGCACGATGAACTTCCGGGGATCCCCGCCGGAGAAAAACTCTGGATTGTTGTTCTCTGGTAATCCGTGGGATTTTCCCAGCTCTGGAGTCTGAAGTTGTGAAGCTTTTCTGGCTGGCTATTCATTCTCTCATATTTTTATATTGGGGGCCCTTTTCTCTACATCGGACGGATCTTGCCACGTCAGCACATTAAAAAAGTTTAAACTTTGAAAGACTTCAATTTTTTTTCCAAATTTCTTCTTTTCTTCCACGCTCATCCATCCTTTCTCTCTCAATTTTCTTTTTTCCTTCTGCAATTTCTCTCCCCATTGCAAGATGCTACATCCGTCAATGTCAAGGGAGCACTCGTCGAAGATGATGGTGGCGCCTTCATATAAAGTCTGCTAAGTTCACAAAAAATCAGAAAACTGTGTGTGATATACAAATATAGATAAAGAGAAATCAAGAGAGCCCAGAGGGAAAGAATGTCATACTTGCTACCACACATGCACTCTAGGTGGGCCGTCAATCAGGCTTTTCTCGCCGAGGAAGAACGTGTGGTGGTTATTCGCTTCGACCATGACTGGGATGAAATCTGTATTCAGGTATCTGTGAATCTATTATTCTAGCTTATTCTAGTCATCTGAACTCTCTTATCATTATATAATTAAAATTATGGACAATAAAGATAAATTATATCTCTGTTTTTCTCGTACCACAAGGATTCTGTCATTGGATCGATCATAAGGTAATGAAATGCAATCTGTTAACAAAATCCCATTTCATCAAATCACTTAATATGGTCGAAAAGACCTATAGGTAAAAGGAGTGTGTCTATACAACTTCGCATATATCTCTGTCAATATCTAAGATGATTTAATTACATATTAAATTGGTTAGACAATTTGATTTTGATTAAATAAAGGGAACTCTACGTTTATCTATGGTTCATTTTTGTATGTTTTATGTTTTGAATGATGACAATTGCCGAAGGAAGCTATAATGTGAAAATAAGGTAGACACAGAGCTTACCCTTTGATCATACATATTTAATTTGGTTGTTGTATTGATTCCTCTGCATTAATATATGTTAGAATTAGTGTCCTAGCTTAATGGGAAACCCAAGGATTACAAAAAGTTGCGATGGAGGTAGAAACTCTGAATGCTTATATTAAGATATTTATACTGATTAGAATTACTTACAGTTTTCACTTACAAAAGAACAAGAAGTATAAATCTAGAATAAATTCCTTAAAAAAGAAAGGTCTTAGTGCATTTAAGCATTTGTGTTGTATTAGTTTTTACTTGGGATGTTAGTTTAAATATTTATGATAGGTTGTTTGTTGAATACCTATTCTCTATGTCTGTAAATAGAAAAGCCTGAAACAATTTGTGGTGAGTGGGAGAATCAATTTTAACCCATGCATATTGCACGGTGTGTAAAGACTGATACTTGTTGATTAAAGTGCATGTGGAGCCCGTTAGTATAACTTGGATGATACCATTAATCCAAACAAACCACTAACCTCTGTGTCACACTAGATTTCAGAACAGAAAAATGAAAAAGATAAAGCCATAAAGGTTAGACCTTAAGAGTAAAAATAATACAGAATAAGGAAAGAATGATTGAGAGAAGTTTTAAAATTATAATAGTAAGATTTATGAATTGTGATTATTCTCACATCCATTCTATACTGATGGAAGACAAGGTGAAATATGTTGAACTTGAAAATTAATTCCAATTAGTCAATTGGACTTAATAGATTCTCCACTACCTATCAAAATAGACTTTTTGATTTTTGTGCCTTGTAAGTCATTTTCTAAAGTTAAATGATCTTAAAGATTTCTCTGTATATCTTCTAATCAAAAGCATTTCCTTTTTGTCTTTGTAATTATGAACTGGCATGCATAGACCTTGAGGGTATCAGGGACTTC
Source organism: Ceratonia siliqua (assembly GCA_034509205.1). Lineage (NCBI taxonomy): Eukaryota > Viridiplantae > Streptophyta > Magnoliopsida > Fabales > Fabaceae > Ceratonia > Ceratonia siliqua. The sequence goes on from JASKGM010014323.1 coordinate 29,258, forward strand.
TTATGCATTTCCTTTTTTCGACTTGAAATCTTTTCATTTTGTTTGATTCCCTATGATTTACTTCAATATTTACATGAACTTACATGTTTCATGCTTCAAAATTTGGAATAAACTATTTTTAGCTCTAAATTTATTATAAATGCATTATAGGATTGGTTGCAATTTGCATGATATTTATCTTTTTAATTATGGTTATCTTCATAAAATATGGTGGATTTGGAACATATCTTAGCCTTCCTTTAAATCAAATTCTTGCTTGATTTAATCTAGTCATTTTGATTAGGTGCTGGCATCAATTGCTGAGACGATTAAAAATTTTGCAGTAATTTACCTTGTGGACATCATGGAGGTGCCTGCTTTCAACACAATGTATGAGCTGTATGATCCAGGAAGTGTGGTTTGCATGAATACTTTTTGAAATTGAGTTCTAATATCATCTTGTGTTACCAAAAAACCAGTTGTGAAATTAAGTAAACTTCTTTTAGTTATGTACAGTAAAACTTGAGTAAACTTCTTTTAGTTATTGTTATGGATTGTTTTTAAATGCTAAGGTTAGCTAAGATGGTTTGTTGTGAAACTGAGCTCATGTAGATTGAGATATAGTTACAATTTTGTGGCATCTTGTGAATGTTCAGTTTTGTGGCTTTGGTGAAATTGAACCACTTTTTGCCTAAAATTTCTGTTGCATGATTGTGTCCACAATTTTGGGTAATGCTGTCATTGGTACTGGTAAAAATAAAGTCTGGATTCTTGATTCAGTGTATTTTTCAGGGTAAAAATAAAAAAAAGTCATATCTAAAAGAAAATATAAGTTTGACCAGAATGATCCTCCAGAAGAAGCAAGAGGTATAGGAAACATTTATAAAAGTCCTTATTGGTATATCATATTGGGTACACAAGGTCATGAGCTCACTTTACTAATGATCATGTGCATTCACAATATTATGATGATCTCGAGAAATCATGCAGTAAATTAAATACAATAACAATCAATCAATTAAATACAAGCACCTAAAAGTAGTGTACAAAGTAGAAGACAAACCCATATAAATTAAACACAAAGCTGTTAGACATAATTACCCTTAAAGAATCAATTACATAGAAATTGCTGGAATCAAAGAGAACCAAATCCATAAGAACATTGCATATACAATTGATGACTTGTACAAAATACCAACATTTTGTATATTGTATTAGTCTTGTCACAATCTAAATCCACAACTAGGATTTTTGTGTAGAAGAACTTCTAATTAAATAGGATGTTGATCCTATTATGCATAACATTTCCAAAAAACCTCGGAGATAAAAAAACCTCAAAGATCATCGCCACCAAAATCTCCCTATTATGCACAACATTTACAAGATACCTCCAAGATCAAAAAACCTCTAAGATCATCACCATCAAGATCATGACCACCCAAATCTCCCTATTATGCACACCATTAAGCAAATAATTAAAGTTAGTTTATATACTTATAGTAAGTCATTAGTTTAGAAATATTAAATAAAAGATTACCTTAGACTTATATTTGGTGAACACTATAATTGGACATATCACTTATAGAGCATTATGCTTGATTGAAATCAGTGCTTAATGCTTGCAAAATATATTTATTAAAACAACCTATCACAAATATTTAAACTAACATCCCAAGTAAAAACTAATACAGCACAAATGCTAAAAACTAATCATTTCTATATGGCAAACTAATATCTAGTCAAAAAAATAAAATGAAGGCATTGTGACATAAAGAAGTGTAATCCTTATTTCTGGTTATTGAAGGCATTGTTGCATTGTGGAGGAAATATTTTTTTACAATAACTACTTAAATCTTGGGATGTTCATATTGGATACACAGGGTCATGAGCTCACTTTGCTAATGATCATATGTATCCACATTATTATGATGATCCCAAGAAATCATGCGGTTAATTAAATACAATACCAGACAATATTAAAGAATCAATAGCAAAACTTAAGTATGAAAGTAGTGTACAAAGTATAAGATAACATCATCTAAATAAAACACAAAGCTGTCAGACATAATATCCCTTACTTGATAATGCACAGTGCAAAGCTCAAACCAAATGCTATCAATATTCTTGTATAAAGAATCAATGACATATATATTGCTGGAATTGAACAACCAAATCCATAAGAATATTGCATATATTATTATGCACAACATTTCCAAAAAATCTTCACGATCAAAATACCTCTAAGATCATCACTACCAAGATCATGATCACCAAAATCTCCCTATTATGTACAACATTAAACAAACAATTAAAATTAGTTTATATACTTATAATAAGTCAATAATTTAGAATTACTAGATAAAAGATTACCTTAGACTTATATTTGGGGAACACTAGAATTGGACATATCACTTATAGGGCATGATGCTTGATTGAAATCAGTGCTCAATGCTTGTAAAATAAATTAATTAAAAAGGAAAAGAGTATTTCAGTATTTTTTCACATAAAAAAAATACAACTTCACATATGAACATTAGATCTTAACCAATATACCGTTGAAATTTCATTCAATCCTTGAAATAATAAAAGGTGAAAAGTATGACTAAGAAATTCCGGTATAAGAAGGATTAACACTAATAAGAATTACCTCTATTATTTTAAACTTGACAAGAAAAGTCATGTTAAAAGGTGATAGAATAGATGTTGTACCTCATTGGAATGAAATTACTGCTGAGAACTTGAAACATAGTGAATGACAGAAGAAGCATTTTCCTATGCAAATAGAAATAATGTACTATTAGTATGTTATAAAATAAAAACACAAAACTATCTATTAACTTAAGAACTAAAGTATCTTTAATCGTGTGTTTTGTGATTTCTTTCTATTACATTGCTTCTTAACCGGACTTCTTGGTCGCTTTCTTATTTTTTTTACCTTATTTTCTCTAATCCTTTGATATTACTTAAATTATTATTATTTTCAACCATACAATCAGTCGTAGGTTTTCCATCCTTAGAATCACCCATATATCGTTTGCGAATATCTTTAACTTGCTTACTCAACTTAACCACGGCTTGATCCATAAACATGTATGCTTCCTCACAATCAGCTGACTTAGTTACTAACCTTACTAACTTGGGCAAAGCTACCTATACCGTTGTGTGATATTGATTTGAGGATCATCATGAATGATTGTCTTACATGTATCTTGCACAAGTCCATCTCTTGCATCTTTTGTCAATCCTTTTAACAAATATTAGGTAGGAATTGATTTGATATATTTTATATCATACACTTTCAATGCATGGCAACATAGAATCCCAAAACTCTCAAACTTTCTACAGCTACAAGAAATAGTGTTATTATATGCATTAAATAATACTTTGAACTCCAAGTCTCCATTAACCATCATAACCACATACTCATGAATTGTTTCATTTTCATTCCTATATCTTATACAGGCTGCAGAGTATAAATCATATTCTTCCTGAAAAATATTAAATATCATAGGAGTGTAGATTTTAGCAACTTGTTGCAGCACATGTGAATTTTGCATCTTCTACCTTGGCAATTTTTACTTAGCCTTAAACTCAGACTACAATTCATTGTATTTTTTTTTATCACTAATCACCCTTTCAAAGTGCTTAAAAAATTGGATTATATCTAAGTTTAGTGTCATGCAACTTTTCATATAAGAGTTTAAGCTTTCACTCAGCTGTGTACTTCGTATGCCAAGTGAGAAAGCATTTTTCATGTAGCATTTTGCCCATTTACCTTTTATTTTATACAGATTAGTCAGCCAATGGTTTTCTTGAAGAATGTAATCACTTAATAGCTTATCCCATACTGTTTGGAAATCATCTTTCTCTACATATTGGTACATACATGCCTTGAATTCTCTAAGAAAGTTGGAGCCATTTTTCATCAAATTCCCGATATGCTTAATGCAATTTTGCATCAAATGCCAAGTACACAATCCATGATATGTTTCAGGCTTCAATTAAAGCTTTAGCCATTGCATGATCTTGGTCAGTAAAATAGTTTGAGGTTTCTTTGTTTTGTGTACCTCCAATAATGTTTGAAATAACCATTTAAAGGACTCTGCTGTCTCATCATAAAGAAGTACAACTCCAAAAATTACCATCGCTCTGTGATGATTAAACCCAGCAAATAAAGCCAATGATCTACATGCAATGTTAGTGCTATATGTAGTGTCAAGTGTGACCACATCACCAAAGATGGTATAATCAATGATCATTTTAGCATCAGCCCAAAATATATTGTGATAGACTACTTGCCTCCCCGTATACCATATTTCTTAATCTTTTACTACGAAGATAGTTCTTTTGATCTAAATAGGTGTATCCAAGATTTACTTTTCTACCCACTTGTCTGCTCATCAACCCAAATGAAGCATTTTGTATAATTCCAAAGTCATTTGCTAAATTAATCTCAAAAGCTTGCACCTGAAACACTTTTCTTTGGCATGCTAACATGAGAGTGGCTTGAGGATGATGCAATTCATGATTATGATCAGCAACAAAATCATGCAATCTAAATTTATCATATTCTCTAATGTAAGTTAGTCACATTCTTGCAAGACAATCAGTCTTAGCTTCAGCTCTAAGCCTTTTATCACCCGTATTAACTCTAGGCCTTTTATCACCCGTATTTCCTCTACGAACACCTTCTTTGCAACATACGTATTTGCATGACACAAAATTTTCATCTATTTTGCTTTTGTTGAACGTTTATTTTCTAACACCAAATCTAATTTTTCCACCATAGTTAACCCAAAATTGCCAAGCCTCCTCTAAGTTATGGAATTCCTTGGCTTCACAAGGCATTCAATCAACTTCCAACATTTCGTCGTTGGTCATTGCAGATTAGATAATGAATCTAAATAATTTCTTGAAAACCCAAACAAAAAGAGACTATCATGCCCCAATTTAAATCAAAAAAAGATAATATGGATGAAGCATACATACATTCTAGCTCTTATAAACCCACATAAGAAAAACAAAGCAAACATTTGGTCTAAAATCAAAATCAAATAGTGTCACAACATGATGGCTGGTGAAAATAGCCATCGCTTTATGACTTTGGGGCGCGTGAGGGAAAACGCAGAGAAAATGGGAGTCGCCACCAATTAATTAGAAGG
>JASKGM010014334.1:0-34396 GCA_034509205.1 Ceratonia siliqua
TATATATTACAACTTGACCTAATTTTGAATTTAGATTTAATTAAATAATTTATATGTCTAAAATACTCCTTCAAAACCTTTAAATTTGCTTATTATTGATTATAAGAAATGTTTAAAAATTATTCAATGTGTTTGAACTTTTAAATTTGCCTATTATTGATTATAAAAAAGCTTTTAAAAATTATTCAATGTGCTTTTATTTCTTCTTTTGCATCAATATTACTACAAGGGAATGAATAAATGAATGATTTGAGTTTCTAAGTTTTTTTTTAATTTTTCACAAAGGATATTTCAAACATATAAATGACTTAACTAAGGTTAAATTTAAAATTAGGTTAAGTTATAGTATTTTTTAAGTTTTAAAGGACGTCCATGTATATTTTTATAATAGATGCGAGTGTCATGTAATTAAGACATTTCTCAGAAAAAAATTAATTTACTCTAAAAATAATTGTTAATATTCATATGATTATTTATATTAAAATTTAAATGACAAATATTACACAGTGATTAAGCAATATTAAAACAAAGTAAAGGCAACTATATAGTTACTAAAAAATAAATTGATTTTAGATCAAACGATGTATAGTAAGTTATATTCATAAATCCATTAACCAAGAATTAGCTGAAAGAAACCTTAGTCCTTGTATGGTACATCTAGTTTCAGTATATCCTCTTTATTCTTGGGTGAGAGCATTGAGAAATGAATGACAAGGATTTGAGAAGATAGCTGAGGCATATATTTGTCTTTGTCAATTTCTTTGAGGAACTTGCGAAGGATTCCTTCTCCACTACACGAAAGTACACGTTTTCTCACAAAATTTCTAACGGAACTTGTTACGTGAGAAACTCTCACGGAAGGTCTCACAATATTCTCTTGGAAAAAACAATGGTTAAGCATTTCTCATGGAATTTCTCACTGTCATGATTACCATGAGAATTGTCCATGAGATTTTTGTGACAAAAAATGTGCAAAAATGTGGTGTGAAGCAAACTCATGGAAATTCTCATGGAAAAAGTACGAGAGACATTTTCTCACCAAAATTTGTAACAAAAAATAACTTATTTAATGAAATGCATTGTTTCTCATGGAATTTATCTGTGATAAATTTATCTCAAAAAAGTTAAGTGAGAATTTTTGTGAGAAAACACAATATATCGCAGCAGCTTCTCCTTGCCCCCTATTTCAATTTCTTACCTTTTCTCTTCTCCCAAACACGTTTCTTCTCTGGTTTCACTATCCAAATCGATTCCCCGGCCATTTTTGGATGTTTTCTAATAGGATGAAATGGTGTTTACTTTATCTCCTCTTCTATTTGAAGCTTTGGACTTAAGGTTGGCCAAAATTTTTTTCTTTTTCTACCTTTGAATTTTCTTTGTTAATGTGCAACTTCTCGGTTAGTTTTTGGTTTTCTTTTTCTTTTTTTTAGTATATGATGTTGATGGATAGCTATTTGATAGTGTATGGAGTTGGTTTATGGTTTAGTTTGATACAAGGAGAATTATGTTGAAATCCAAATTGAAATGTTTAAATTGGTGTAGATGTAGATTTTTGGTATTGTGATTTCCTTGGGTTTTGTTGTATGATGGATGTAGTGTTTGGATGATTTCTCCTCAAAATTTGAAATTATTTTGGATGAATTTCAATTTCACTGTGTTTATGGCTTAATTTAATAAATTAAATTATGTATTATATTTGACAAATATTTTTGGTGCTTTTGTTGTATGGTGGATGTAGAGTGTTCTGATGATTTTCCCTATATTTTTTGGATTATTTTGGATGAATTTCAATTTTATAGTGTTTAGGGCTTAATTTAATAAATTAAATTATGATGATATTGTTTATATTTTGGAAGTATTTTTGAGCCTTTTCCTGTATGATAGATGTTAGTAATTTGTATATTTATTTTGGATTATATTTTAATAACTATGATTTGATGTATTTTGACGCATGCATGTTATGTAATAGATTTATAATTCTTGTTCAATATTGAAGGAATATGGAGATCATTAATCATCATTGTTGGATGAACATGTAATTTAGGAATGATGGACAACTACCATATCTGTTTGTTTGGAACATCCCTAACCTTTTACTAACTTGTGATTGTCTAAACCATGCTGCATCACAAAATTGACACTATCTAGCATTTTCATAGTCATCATAATACAACATACACCCTTACGAACAACTATCAATCTTCCTATACCCACAACCGAGTTTAGAAACGAGTTTCTTGGTATGGTACAAATTTGTAAGCATCCGATGATCACTTAGCAGTATCTCACTTATCAATGTGATGAGATCATCCATACATGTCTCGGCAACGTTATAGTTTGATTTCATGCTCAACAATTTAACAGTTGTTGAAAGCACAGAGTGTGTCTCACATCCATTCGCTAATGGAGATTATGCGACGCTCACCATATGATAAAATTTAGCCTACTATGGATTAGGATCCTCCTCCGCTCTACAATACTCTCTCTTAAAATATGGCCAAGCAGCATCCATAATCATCTGCTTATATGGCTAGAAATATTGGGTCTCAACCTCAACCTCAACCTCAATGGTGACATGGCCTCTCCATGATACACCAAATAATAGTAATTTTTCATATAACCTTTCTTATGGTCACAACCTTACATCATTCGGTGTTTGAAACTTTCGGCATTTACTTTTAGCACATGGGTATCTAAACTTCCCTTCGTCAACACACACATTAAATGAAAAAATAAATTGAATAAATTCCTCAACACCCCCAAATAAAATTCAGTTGTAATTGTACTACTACTATTATGATAATCTAATACATTTGTGGGTGAAATAATATGGCATCGAGAGCACTCATGTGAGTTAGGGTTGTTGTTGCATCCATCGAATAAAGAGATGTGGAAGCATTTTGACCATGTTTACCTGGATTTTACTATTGATCCCCATGAATGTTAGGTTGGATTTGTGTGTGGTTTCAATCCATTTGGAATGAAAGCCAAGACATTCTTATAGGCTTGTCATCATTACTCCTTAAAATCTTTGGCCTAACATGTGTATGCAAAGAATGCACATGTTCCTAACTACGATTATTCCTTGTCCATGTAATCTAAAAAGCAAAATTAACATCTTGTTGCAACCTCTAATTGAGGAACTGTAATTGCTTTAGGAGTAGGGAGTGATTACGTATGACATTTCATTGAAATAGAACTTCATCATGCGAGCTACTCTTTTGTGGACTATCAATGACTTTCTAAGATATGGAGTACTATCGAGCTAGCAAACCTTTGGTAAGCTGGGTTGCCTAATTGCATGGTCAGTTCGAAGGCATTTTATTTTAAACATGGGTGAAAGATTTGTTATTTTGATTGCCATAGACAATTCTTTCCGTTGGAGTATCTCTTTCACCGAAATAAGATCAACTTCTTGAAGCATAAAACTAAGAGAGGCATCCCACCCATGTGCTTTTCTAAAGATAAACTTTATGTATAGGTATTAAGACAAGTAAGAGTAACATAAAGTAGGAGAATTTCTATCGGTTATGGTCTATCACACAATTGGACTAAACATAACATTTTTTTAAGATTTATGTTACTGGCTTGCTTTATTAATCCCACACAACATAAATATGATGCACACATACGCTAATGTGTTTGGGAATCTATTCAACATAGTGATGGATGTCAAAGATAAAACCAAAGATAATATGAAGGCAATGATAGATTTAGCCAAGCTTTATAAACGTCCAAGTTTAGAGTTATAAGAATTAGGCAACAATAAATTTGCAAAACCAAAGACACTTTACACACTAAAAGTCGAGCAAAAGAAATCCGTTTGTGAGTGGGTGTAGAGTCTAAAGTTTCTTGATGAATATGCATCCAACTTAAAGAGATGCTTCAAAACTAATTCTTGGACTTTGATGCACATAAAAAGTCATGACTGTCATATGTGTATGGAGATTTGCTTGCCAATAGCTATTAGTAGGCTACCTCTTGTAATTTGGGAACCTCTTGTGGAGCTGAGTCAAATTTTTCAAGATCTTTACTCTCTTACTTTGCGTAAAGTTGACTTATATGTTATGAAAAAGAACATCCCTGTCATCCTGTGCAGACTTGAGAAGATTTTTTCTCCTGTTTTCTTTGATGTGATGGAACATTTACTCTATTCACTTAATTGAGGAAGAATTGACGAATGAACCTATGCAATATAGATAGATGTACCATTTTGAGATGTTCTTGCACATGTTAAAGTAAAAGGTCACAAATAAAGCTTATGTGAAAGGTTTTATATGCGAAGCATATATTCTTAAAGAGACATCAACTTTTTGCTTGTACTACTTCAAGTCTCATGTCCATTCACGAACCAGAAGAGTGCGTCGGAATGATATTGGTCGAAAAAATTCTACCAGTCAACCTCTCTCAATCTTCAACTATCTCGCTTTCCTCCATGGAACCATGGTTAACATTATTAATTGATGAAGAATTATCATCTTCAACTCTTTATGTGTTGTTAAATTGTTCGAAAGTTAAACCTTATCAGAAGTAAGTTCCAGCTTCATAGCTTCGTATTTAATTTCAAATATTCTTCAATAAATCCTTGTATTAATAACATTTTCTCTTGATGCAGCATGTAAATTGAGTTGTTATTCTCAACATACAGTGATATGTCTAGCGATGAGGTTAACAAACACATTGTTAATAGATTTGCTTAGTGGTTCAAGAATTTTGTAAGTGACTTTAATAGCCTTTGATATGTTATGTATTATTATTTATAATTATAAAGTGACTAACTGTATAAACCCTACAAATGAGACATATATGTCATTCTAGGATAAAGATGAAGAAAAGGATTATAATAGTAGTGATGGGGAAAACGATAAAGACCCCTTAGTGATTATGTATTAGAAAGTGATTAAAATGACACAGGTTCAAAATAATTATTTTTTCAACTCTTATGTATTAATTACAGTTGGTTGATCTATTAATTTGACGGTGACTGTGTTCACTTGTTTGATTTACATGACACTTTATGCCGAAGCAATGGTTTTGAAAAGTTTGTCTTTAGAAATAGTGTTGTAGGTATTATTCTATTGCACTAAGGACGTCCTCTAGTCAGTTGCCCATATCCCCCATCTCTGGGCTCCTCCTATGTTACTGCAGAGATAGCTGTTGAGTTTTTAGTGTAGATTTTTCACATATTAACATTAGACTTGATGTAATTTGTGTACTTGTAATATATTTTATCATTCTTTAAATTCAATACATTATGTTCTGTTGTGGCTGCTAGTTTTGTTTTTACCATCCTTAGTATGTTTTTGAATGCTAGCATGTTAACAAATAAGCCTAAAACTAAATAAAACATTTTAGTAATACAAGAAACTTCTCACAAACCACGTCCATGAGAAATGAAATGCATCGTTTAATACAAGTAGTGTGTTTTAATGTATCAGAAATTAGAATTTCTCAGGAAATCAATTTATGAGAAATTCCATGAGAAAAAATATTAATGTAAATTATTATTTTGAAATTATTTAAAAAAATTTCAAGGAATATTTTTCAAATATAGCATTTATAAATAATTAAGTAATTAAGATAAATATTTTAATGTAGTTTGATTAATAATTAATAATTTAATGTATTTTTAAATTGCTTAATGAGTATATTATATTTTATTAAATGCATATAAATAATTTATTAAAATACACATAAATTAAAAGTTGATATGAATTAAATATAATACTCAATTTAATTAATTAAAAAAATCATGAATAGAAAAAAAAATTAAGAATATTAAAGATATTATAATTAAAAATTACTGTAATGCAATGAAAACAAAATTTAGATTATATAACTGATAAAATGTTGGTCCATATAATTAATAATGGGCCATTTCACTGTTATATTCATTCAAATCCTTTAATTTCTTAGCAATGTTTATGTTGTTTCTTCACAAGAACCACATAAAGTTTTTAAAATGATATATGGAATATTACTTTCATTTTATTGCAATAACATGTTTTCATTATTAGGTTAAATTAATTTATGGGGATCAAGGTTTAAAGCTTTTAAAAAAATATTTTAAACATATAAAATACTTAATTAATATTAAGTTAAAAATGAAATTAGGGAATTGTAATATTTTCTTAAACATATAAAATTTTTATTAAAAATTTATAAATAATTAAATAACTGAAATAAATATTTTCATGTAGTTTGATTAATATTTAATGTTAATATAGTTTGGTATACATGATACTTTATTATAAGTCTCTTTATATAATAACAATGATAATAATAATCATAATAGGCTCTGTTAGTTATTTTTTGACTTAATTAAATACTTACTAAACTATAATAAAAGGATATACATATATTGAAGCACAAATATTGGGTATGGATAGCATGCCTTTTCAATTATATACATATATATAGATGTATATTACCTTTTTGAAATTCCTTATATATAGGCAATATTTAATGTACAATGATTTACATATCAAATTTGAAATTAATTCTCAAGCAAATACTGAATAGTGAATTATACTGAAAAGTAAACCTTTTTTTTTTTGGTTAAAATTATATTTGATTGGTCATGAAAGTAATCGACAAGGTGAAATGCGGCACTTATCCCCATGCCATCAAAACTCCATCTTAGCTCTAACCTTCTTGTCTATTCTATGAACATCACAGCTGCAAAATTTTTAGGATTGATCACTCACATTTGCCTCAAGGGAAATTTGTCAATCGTCACTAACACAGTAAGTACTTATGGGAGAAATAAACATGGGATGGAGTTTTATGAGCTAGATAGATTGTAATTGGTAAATTATCTAAGTTGTTGTATGTAGTATATATACAGTGTATTCAATTAATTTTCATATTACAATGTCTATTTTATCATGCCAAAAATTAATGTTTGAAGACAACACATTTAATTTTAAATGGGGATCAATTTTTTATCCCTATTAATCCTTATTATTATTAGGTTAAATTAACACATAGGGATCAATATTTAATGGTTCCCAAAAAAAAGTAACAATGAACAATTGACAAGAGAACAAGAGAGTAACAATATTATCTAAAATATGCAACTGAATGGAATTGGAATATGGATAAAGACATAGCAAAGCTTTGGGTTTCCGTTGATTGGATTCAACACTTTGGTTCATGTTTCAACTCAATCATTACTTAATTAGGAATTATAATTCCAAATCCCTAATTAGAAAATATAACAATACGAAAACCCAAATTTCTCAAAATCAAGTCTAAGGTTAAATCCTCCTTTTTTTAAATCATGAATTTCATATCTGAAAACTAAATTAATCGATGACACTATGTTAGAAAGTAACTATAATGCAGTAAAAGATTATGTTCATAACATAAAAAAACTTCTCTATTGAGTTACCATTGAAATCCATAATCTTATAACTCAACATCATGAGTAAGATTTTATTTAATGTATCAAAGTAAACCAAATCATCCAAACAGAGGAATTAACACAAGATTTGTAGGTGATAAAACTCAAAAGATGAATTGAAACATTACCCAAAGTATTTCACCAATCAATTTTTACCTTAGTTTTACCTAGAATCTAGCCAACCATGTTTCTTGACAAACCCAACACTCCATGGAAGACCATCTTCATATTTAAAAATTATGAGAAGAAATCGTCAAGCCTTTCCATCAGAAAATGGCTCTCCTTCATCCACCTCTATCTCTAAAGCAAAAAAACCCTATTTTTCCTCTTCCAAAAACTCATTTATGATGCGTTTTTGTGTCTTTTTAATAAAAAAATCATCGTACAGGGACAAAGGCACTGGTTTCCCAGTGCTGCGGTTCAGGGCCCTAGAATAATTTCTCTGAAGCATAATTGGGCGCTACGGCACCAGGTCCTTTAACTTGAGGAATTTTGACTTTTTGGGCATTGGGGTGCAAGTTTTCAAGGCTGCAACACCAGAGCTTTTGACTTCCTTGTATATCTTTACTTGGGACCCTGAAATTGATATAAAAAACATGCTTAAATGTTGATAATGGAGAATGAGAACCAAGTATAAGAAGACACATTAAATTCTATTATTTTCCTTTATTTATAGCACTTTTAGCTCAATAATAAGGCGTTTAGATTGCACTTTTGCACACTCATCATGTACACATATAGATTTCAAGTATTTAGATTTTACATATAGACTTATTTTGTAGTCAAGTATTAGTTATGTCAGGTGCTGGACGTGGTTCTGGGAGTTATTTCCTCTGACCTTCAAGAGGGCTTATGCCGATTCATTCCCTGCGCGAGGGTGGCACCAAAGTCAACTACACCTTATGAGTCAGCATTAGATCTAGTTCATGTCGGATTCGGATTATCGTCCGTAGCAACATTGGGTTCAGCTACATTTGGAGCTGTGGGGTCCTCCTAGGCGAGTGCCCATATCTCAGTGACACTAAGGTCAATTGCTTCAGGTGCTATGGGGTCGACTTCCCCACTTACTCGTTCCTGACTATGTAAGTACACTTATCATACTTAGATTAATTATTAATTTAAGTTTTATAAGTGTACTTACACTTGCGGGATCGAATAAGTACACTTATCATACTTAAATTAATAATTAATAAAAATATAATAGTTGTTCCCTATAACAAAGTCAAAACTTTTTGTAGCTTTGAACCGCCCAAGAACTTACTCTCTTCTATCTATAAATCACATTATGACGAGCCCTATAAATTCTTCAAGAAGGTTCCCCAGGAGGTGAAGGACCAATGGTAGAGCCTATTTAAGGTACTAATCAAACTTGAAAATCTTTTATTCGATTAACTTGATTTTTATGGTCATTAACTCTCATTATATTATTTCTAATGCAGGCGCAATGTAGATGGAAACCCAAGCTGGAAAGAAAAGTCAAAAGGGTGTGGAGGCTAAAGTGTTTAGAGTAACACATAAAGACATCTATACAAGGAAGTGTCAGGGCCTCTGGATGAGTGATGGGATCAGGCTAGCACATGGAATATTGGGTGAGCCCTGGTCTAAGGAATCCTTGGTCCAGGAAAAGAGGAATCGATCCAGGGATCAGGGCACCGCTGTCCATCGAGGCAGATCCATGTCCTTCTTCGAGCATACAAGGATGCTCGTAAGTTTTTTTTTTAACTTATAATTTGTATGTATTACTTTTTTTTATTATTATAACACTATAATTCATTGTTTTTAGGAAAATGAGTAAGGGAGGCTTGTTGACACTACAAAGGTCTTCCATCATATTCAGTACAGTAAGGAGAAGGGTTGGGTCCATCCACACGCTGAGAGCACTTACATAAGTTAAATTAAATTTTAATAATATAGGTTTATGTTTAATTGTGTTTCAAATAACTTTGCACTAATTATGGTTTAACTCATGTAGAAAAATTATGAGAAGCACAAAGGTCGTACCTCGAGGTCAGCTTATTCTTCCACTGATAACAACCATTTGTGGATGGAGGCTGTTGGTGAGAAGAACAAGAAAGGCTGGATTTATGGGATGGGTTCTTAGGTCCCCTGGTTGCCTTGCCTCAATCAAGCCAGCCACCATAGGCCACCCAGGATCCCTAACTAGTTAACATGCTGAGGAGCTTTGAAGAGCGATTCTAGCAACAATAAGAGCATTTCCAGGAGCAGCATGTCCGTATAGCTGAGGAGCTGTAGTTGATGAGGCAGTTAATTTGTGAACTTAATCCTTCTGTAGACCCTTCCCCTCCCACTGATCACTCCCCTTTCTTTGATGCCACTGACTCTGTGGATGGGTCAAATGGTCATCATTGATGTATTGAGGTTTTTACAATTTTATATTACATTACATTTGATATAATTCATATACAATTGTGCTTATCTCCTTAATTTGTTTATGCTATAAATTTAAACTGTATTTTAAATGTTAATAGGTTCATGAAAAAAAATTAAATATTTTTATTTTTATTATATTTTTATATTTATGAATGTAATTTATATAATTAATTTTATACAAACTTATTTAAATTATATTTATATATTTATTTACAATTTACAATTATTTAATATATTATTTACTTTAATAGTATTTGTTTTCTATATATATATATATTTTTTTATTTTATTTGTTTTTATTTAAATTTTTATCAAATTTTTTTATTTTCTCATGATTCTATTATGTGAAAAAATTTAATTCTTTCATGGATTAGTCACAACATCATTCCATGAGAACATAAAACAATTTTTTTTTCTCTTTCTTTCTCAGGGAATATTTTTGTGAGAACATTACATTAATTGTTTCAAATTTATCATGGTTCCATTCTGAGAGAAATTTTATTTTTCTTACGGATTTTGTCAAGGCCTCATTCTATGAGAAACTATTGAAAAATAATTTGTGTCCCTTTTCTCACATTTCTAATTGAATATTTCCGTGAGAATTTATCTCACGGTAATTTTTTTGTGAGATTATCCACGAGAATAAGTCGATAATGTCTCACGATTTTGTCTGTTTTTTCTCTTGAATTTCATACAAATTCTCATGATTTTATTTTTCCTAAGAAATTCCATTAGAGTCGTTCCATAACCCTCGAGGTCAAAAATTCATGAGAAATTCCTTGAGAAATCTTATTTCCCACGATTTTCTTTTTCTATGAGAAATCGCGTGTTTTCGGTAGTTCTCAATATTTCTTAAATATTGGGCAAATATGGAGCATAGGTGGGTGCATCCCCCTTCTCTTTTGTTGTCTTAGCTCCATTGTCACTACTCATCTGTGTGAAAGAGAGAAGTTGTTCGATGGAAACAGCAAATGCAACAAGGAATAAAGAGATAAAGTCTAGCTATTATAATTGATAAACTTCGGTACAACAAGATCCTTAAAAAGGAGCGGCCAAAATAGTGTCAATTGTAGCAATAATACAAGCAAATACAAACAAGAAACATAAAGATATATGAAGAACCAGCCCAATGAATTAAACTTCTCACCAATAACCTTAGACAAAGACCAAGACGATTTTGGCCAAACTCCTATTGAAGAGCAGAAATGCCCTTAAAACCTATGAAAATCCCCTAAGAAACTAGCCTAAAGTTGCCACTTAGGATGCAAGACAAAGCAACACATTACAACTCACCCAAACAGAAAATTACAACTACACATACGAGAAGTGAACTCTGAGTTTTGACTATAGGCATTGAACTTCTGGGTGCTTTGTTTCTTTGAGCTTAATCTCACTTTGATTTGCATTAATTGTTGCCTTCCCTGAAGAACATGACTCTAGCAAGTATAGGTGGGTGTAGGTGATGAATAATACCTCCAAGCTCTACCCAAGGTGATGGACCTTCTTTAGTTAAGAGGTTGTTCATGAAAGCATCTCGTTGAGCCATTGGCATCTTGTGCTCACACACGCACTCAAGATTATAAGTGTAATTAATCAGCTTCTCCATTTCCACGACCTCCATCAAGTGCCTAATAGGTTTCTCATTCACCTTAGCGATAATACTCTACCTTGCTTCACAATAATCATCAATTAAAGTATGGTACATGACCACGTTTCAAGTACAACCACTAGACTCCATTACTTTTGGTACCAATCTGTAATCAGTAATTCATAGATTTATGGGCATTAGGAATTTGATCCGTTGATATATTGAGGCAAGTGAAAATCTGAATCAGTAAACTTCATTTGGGGCCCTATGATTGTCTAAGGTATATGATTTTTGAATAGTGATGGAATGTAATTAAGTTTCACTTAGTTTCGGTTCCCTAATGGATGTTTTGATCATATTGATTATGTGAAGTTGGATTAGGCCATTGAACTTATTATGTCTATATAGGATAAATTTGAATGCCTTGGTTAACTTGGTTCCTTTGTAATGACAAGATAGATTATAGGTTAACTACCTTTCTAAGTGACTCTGAATTGGTGCTTGGTGAATTAGTCATTGGGTGGTTGCCATCCATGGTGAGTTTTAGCTGAATTATCATATCCTAAATATCTTATTTTACACTCCCTGGATGTATGGTTCCATTGTCTCAAATTTAAATTTTTCAACATAGGGCTTCAAGGGCCTAAAAGGCCCAATTATCTCCTAAATAGCTCCAATAGCCTCATCTAATACTGTAAAAAATTAAGAAAAATTCAACAACCTTCGTGAGCATCCCAAACACTTTCAAAAGAAATGATCTCTTTACCTTATAATTTTCTTTTTGACCCCATTACTTTCAAGATTTACACTTTGACCCCCAATTTTTCGGTAATTGCATTTTGACCCTCACACTTTCAAGAATTACATCTTAGCCCCTAAATTTCCTAAAAATCACATTTTTAGCCCCCATTTCTTTCAAATCCCTTTATCGCCATATTACTTTTATAAATTTCATAGACTCAACGTTTAATGAACTTTCCGTAGAAGTTTATCTTTTTCGAAGTTCAGTTTTTTATAAACTTTTAGTGGAATCTCATTTTCCCAAAGTCTTAATTTTTATGGGCATTTAGTAGAGGCATGTTTTCTCCAATGTCATGGTTTACTGTCCAGACTTTAAGTGAAAATTTAATTTTCCTTAAATGTCCTAACGTCTCATCGCTTAATCAACTATATAAATCTAATTTCGAACTACGTTAACCTTGATTCTTTTTAGGGGTACATAGACACTTACTTAGTACGGCATATCTAATTATTTATTTTTTCATCTTCATCCATTATTTTATTAATAAAAGGGGTAATTAAAATACATTAATTTTTAAGCACAAATAATTTAGGGTAACCATCCTTAGGAACGGACGTCGTGGGGTGCCTAACACTTTCCTCACACGTAATTAGACTCCCAAACCCTTCCTCTAATTCCGAGGGCCAATTTTCCTTTCTTTTTTAAGGATCTCAATTATCCTTCTAATTAATTGGTGGCGACTCCTCTTTTTTCTGCGTTTTTCCTTATGCGCCCCATAGTCATAAATGATGACTTTTTACCGGCCGTCACGTTGTGACATATGACATGTTATTGTTTACAAAATTTTAAGCATATTATCTATCTTAAGCATATAAGACAAACAATATGTACAAAAGCAGGATAATAATAGGGTGATGTTATGTCGAGCGGTAGCATAACTTCATTTGTTCTCACCTCTCTTTTTTGAATTTTTTGGTACTAATTGATTATTTTTTATGTCATATTTTTTGAAAAATTTTTTGAATTTTTTATACTTCATGTACTATTCATTCATCATTTTTTTAGAATTTACTTTTTCATAAGTAAAAATGTTTAAAAAATTTTAAAAATTTTCAAAAAAAATATGATAGAAAATAATCAATTAATATTAAAAAATTAAAAAATTAAAACAAAAAAAATAAGAAATGAAAACAAATGAAGTTAAGTTATCACCAGATAATAACTTAGAACATTCCATAATAATGAAATAATTAGAGCTATATGGTTTGCACAATTAACTCCAAATGGACTTAACAAGTCCCTAGTGGAATCGTTAAGGGTAACAACTTAACAAAAAAATATTTTTTTTAATTTTAAAAAATAATAGTCTCTAAATCTTAAAAATGAAATAACCTATTAATCACAAATATAAGTTTGAAAGTTTAATTATACATGAAAAGGTATTAGGTATTCATAGCATCTGGTCAATAAATGATTAGCCAAGTTAATTGTGCAAACTTAATCATATAGCTCTCATTATTTTATCATTGTCCTTTTCCCTAAAAGATCAATTAAAAATGCTTTAGATTGACTTCAAAGAAAAGCGAGGGAAAATGGAATTTAGGCATAGGGTGAACTTAATCTAGGATGAGACCTAGGGCTCTCGTAGCATATAAGAGAGATCAAAGTTCACATAGATAAGGGGATAGAAAATCTATGTGTTGAAATTAATTTTAACTTAAAAGAAGAAAACAATTTTGGCTCAGTTGATTATTTTAATTTGTGAAATCGGTTAAATGCCGCATTCTTACTCTCTTAATTTTCTCTTAATTGATTTCTAATTTTTCTTGTAAAATAACATTTGATTAAATTTAAAACATTTTCTCTTGATTTCCAAAAGTATGAATGGGCTATTAGAACACGCAACATCAAATTCAATCATACATCACTCTACTCATGGCACAAGCAATAAATGGCAGTAACATGTTTGTGTTGGTGCGAGAGAAAACTAATCCACCAATCGCCGTTTGAAAGGATAATGAAAAAGTGTTTATTATATTACATTCGAATATATAAATATATTTGAGTATTTTTTTTTATTTTTTTATAATTTTTAATTTAAAAAAATTAAAGAAAAGTTAAAAATTTAGAACACTGCTTACAAAAAAATTTTAAAAAAGTGAAAAAATTTAAGAAGATTCAAAAAAATTCAAAAAATAAAGTAAAATTTTTTTAAAAAATAAACACAAAAACACTCAGGTGTAATTTAGAAAACACCATTAAAAAAAAAATCAAGTCCTAATAAATAGAATAAAAACTCAGCATCTTCCTTTGCTTTTCACTTCACTTGCATCTCCATGGTGGTTATTCCCAAATTCTATCCAAGCCACAATGTAACCCTAACATAAATGTTGTGTGAATTAAGTGTATAGGTCGAACAAGTAATATAGGGGCTATTTGGGATAGTTTTTGTTTTATTATTTTTTAAAATAATTTTTAAAAATAACTCTAAAAAATAATTTTATAAAATAAAAAAATAAAAAACTTGTTTGGGTAAAAATATTTTTTATTAATTATTTTTTGTATTTTTTAGAAAACATATGACGAAAATAAGCCAAAATACAAAAAAAATTATTCTTTATTTTTTGTTTTCTAATCATTACTTTCGAAAATAATTTTTAAAAAACAACTTATGAAAATAATTATTCAAACAAATTTTTTTATTCTCACATAATAAAAAAACAAAAATACAATTTTTAAAAATTAAATCAAACAGGGCCATAATGATTGAGTCCAAATATCATTTACACAAAGACTAATTTTAATTACCTACTTTTTGTTATTTTAATTTTATTTGGAAGCAAAAATTAAATAACAAAAAAATTAACGCTAGTACTAATTGATTAAACTTTAAAACCTCTGATATCACCTGTTCAATCCAATTTTACTCCTTAGACGCTATTTAATTACGTTAATTAACTTTGGTTAAATATTTAATTTCCTAATGTATTTAGTTTCCCCTCTCGGACGTGTTTATATACTAAAATATTTCTATTAAGGAGTTCATTGCTCTGGCATATGATTTAACCTAACAAAAACACATTAATTGCTCTATGAAATTCAATTAAGAAATTACCTAACTCATTAACCAACTTCTCAACCCTGCATTCAAATAAAGTTATTTAAATTCATAGATCTAATTATTATAGATTTCTTCTCGGTCTCACAATAATTCTTCCTATCAGATAATTAGGTGATCAAGCAACTATTTGCATTAAGCATAGAAATAAACATTTAACCAAAGCAACTGAAACATAAATAAATTCATAGTATAAAATATTCATGGATTCGGGTCCATCATGGCCCTATAAGAAGAAAATTAGAACATGGAAGAAGAAGGAAACAAACCAAAATTAAAAGAAAACATTATGAATTGAAGTTGCAAAATTTCTTGCACTAGCCGCGCTTCTTCTTGCTCCCCGAATTCTGTTATATGGAAGCCTATGGTCCTCTTTAAATAGCTCAAAATTTTCCTTAAATCTTGGGGAGTTCACCTTAACTTGCTTATTAAGCAATAGCGTTAGTTGGATGCCATTAATTCCAGCGAATTTACTTAATCCAAAGGCGCGAATTGGGCCTTCCTTAAAATTACAAATTTGTAGCCTTGTGTCTTATCTTTCCAGGGCTTCTAAGATCACCTTATTTCAAGTTTTGTAGCCCAAATTATGTTCGTTTTATTGAGCTAAAGTCTAACAAACTTGATAGCACTTTTTCTTCTTCACTATTTTGGCCCAAACTCTTCATTAAGCCCATAAACTTGAACGCCTTTAGCATTGTAAATGACAACTAATTAAGATTATTTAACACAAATTGTGGAATTTTAACATAAAGATAATATATATAAATTTAACTCAACCATAAACAAAGAGAAAAGTGTAAGTAGTGTCCCCAATGAAACAAGAAAATCATATTTAATGAACCTAAATAGTTCTAAAAAATTATAGCACAAACTGAACCACAAGAGCATGTTTTTATGTCACCTTAGGACATGTTCTAATTTATCAAAAATCCCTAGAAAACTCTAGCAAGATTTAAACACGAAGAACATGACATTATGAAATGTTATAATAAGCCAAAGATTTTTTAAAAAATCCCAAAAATTTCAGAAATTTCAGCAATTAAAATAATCCCCAAGAACATAATTTTAGGAATGTAATTTATTTTTCAAAAATACTCTTTTATGTATTTAAACACGAAGAACATGACATTATGACATGTTATAATATGTTTGGTTCATACAACATATTCTTAGGAATATAATTTATTTTTTAAAAATATCCTTTGATTTAATTAAAAGAAAGTAGAGTAATATATGCATCAAGATAATTATAACATTATAAATAATCTTATTATTATAAATTTTTTTTAATAATGATTTTTTTATTTTCATATTAAAATTTTAATAAAAATTATTTTGTTACTTTAAAAAAATGACGAGTTATGGACGAACGAACCAACGAAAGTAATAATGAAGGAATCAGAAATGATAATGAGGGAGAGGGATAAAAATAGGGACAATGGGGTAATTTCTCATATAAAAGTTTTGTCATTCCCATGGGAAAGTTTTTTTCTCACCATTACAAGTGGGAATCTAATTTTTTTCCCTCCTTCATATTTTTTCATTCCCGAGAAAAATTTATACTTGAACATATTTTTTTATTCCTCCTACCAAACATGGGGAAGAAACTTTCTCATCTGACTTACCCAAGAATCTGAAAATATAATTAGTACCAAACGCTACCTTAATGCATATTTCGTCATGGATTCATGCTCTAAAAATTCCAAAAGATTCAAAAATTAAAATAATCACTGAGAACATGATTTAAGCGGATATTTGATCATGGTTTTATGCTCTAAAAATTCCAGAAGATTCAGCAGTTATGATTATCACCAAGAATATGATTTTAGTGCATATTTTGTCGTGGTTTCAAGCTTTAACATTTCAGAAAATTCAAAAAATTGTGTAAGAAAACATGTGAATCAAAGGGTGCCATGGTCATGGTTTAATGGAGAGAAAATGGGTGATTCTTGGTGATTTTGAAAGTGTTAGAGACTTTGTTCAAATATCTAAAGTTTAGGAGAGATTTTAATTGAATTAGACCTTGTGCTAATCAATTAAATTGGACTTTGGATAATTAATTAAATTGAGCCTTAGACAAATTAATTAAATCAAACTTTGGGCAAATCAATTAAATTAGATCTGATTAACTAAATTGGGCATTTGAATCTTTGATTAATTAATTAAATTGAGCGTTGGATTAATTGATTAGATTAGACCTTAGACAAATTAAATAAATTGATTCTTTTGGGCACATTAATTAAATTGAACCTTAAGCTAATTAATTAAATTGAATCTTGGACATATTAAATAAATTAGATCTTAGGCTAGATGTCATGGTTAAGTATAGGGGTAGATGGATTAATTTTAAAAGCTTGGTTTCGATGTCAATATTGTGGATTCTGGAAAAGTATCTGGACAAAATATAACGTTCACACTAGATTTATAACTCCAAAGGAAACTTCTTTTTAGAGGGAGACAATAATGCATATGTTACTTCATTAGATATTTAATTTATTAATCAGCATTTTATTTAGGTTCGTGAGGAGGATATTAGGTGTCCATAATTTAGATAACAACCATATTTGATTTTCTTTTTTTCTCTTTTGGTTCTACACCACTCAGTGTGAAAGGTTATTAAGTGTCCATACACTCTCTGATTTTAGAAAATGATTGATAAAAGATGTTGTTGATCAGTTGGTCTTTATTGGATTACTGTTAAATATATTACTAATTGGATTAAACATGAAGAGAATATACCAAACATAACCATTATAGGAGCAAGTTGTTGCTACATAATTGTAGACAGAAGGGGTTATTAAGGAATTTGAAGTAGTTCATGGTTTAGTACATGGTTTTAAAATTTAAAAGGTGTGTATTTATTTTTTTCTATTAATATTACAAGAGATTTTTTAGTAATCAAATCCTTGGATGATTTATAGCTATGCCATGTCAATAGGACTCTAGTACCTTATGAATATTTTTAAAAATACCCTTATTTTTATAAGTAGTTTCTCATGCATCATATTAAATAAAAAAATTTAATAATATTATCAAACATAATATTAGACCCGCACAACTAGTAGCGGATGCACACAAGACAATTGCCCTTACAAGTATTTTTTTTTAATGAATATATTTAACAAAAATTTGAAAGTTATTCCCACATAATTTATTATTTATAAAAAATTTATAATCTACTTTTTTCTCTTACTAGTTAAAATTTCTAGATCCATTACTGCATGCAATCCAAAATCAAATGTTGTTTGACCAAATATAACTTATGGCTTGTCTTGGCTTGTTCCCTCCCTTAAATAAGGCTGAGCAAAGACAGAGACCAAGAATAAAAGAGAATTTCAAGGAGAGAGCGTGAGATCATTCCTAAGTTGAATTTTCTAGTAACTTTTTTCCCAGGAAAAAAATTATGTTGTTCAATGAGTCTTTTGACTCTCATACCTTGTAAATTTGAATGGAATTAAAATTCTGTTATGTTTGAAAGAACATGATTCACTTTTAAATTAGTAGGTCTCACTTATATTTATTATTTGTGAGGTCCTGTTCATTATATTTATTTTTCTCCGAAATTTTTTAAGAAGAGAGACTAAGATTATTCCCAAGTTGTATTGTCTAATAATTTTGTCTAAAGAAAGAAAGAATATATTGCACAAATGAGTCTTTTGACTTTGATTCCTTCAAAGCTGAAGATTATAGAGTTTAAACTGGATTAGCTAGGATGTTCTCATATTCAAAAAGAATATCACTCATTATTTAATTAATGGGTTTCTATTATATTTATTATTTATAAATCCATATATATTGTATCTATCTTTCTTAAAAAATAAGAGGATTCAAATCCGTTCAAACCCTAATTGGAGCAAAATAAACAAAATAAGAATAAGACTAAGTTGTAAAAGAGTATATAAAAAAGGAAAGTATTGTCTATTTCGGTCATCTCACAAAATTTTCTTAATTTTCTATATTAACAAAATATTTTATAGTAAATCAAAATAATCCTAATAAACATGAAAGATGTGATGGGAATCAAGTAACCAAACTAAATTAAGAACACTCAAATAACTCAATTTAATAAATCATAAGAAATAACCATCTTAACTAACTAAATTTTGTTTACAGGTAACCCAAATATGAATTTAGGGTGATTTCAAGTACTAATGCGAAAATCTTAAATTTATTAAGAAACTATGAAACATTAATATATTGGCTTAAATACTTTTATTTATAATCACTAAATTATTGACAATAAACCACATATTACCTTACTTATCCAATTACAAATTTCTAAATTCTAAAAGATAATTAGATCATAAAATGGTAGTCGGTACCTAGTTTACAAGTTATTTTTCTAATCTATTAACCTAACACAAACGACAACAATTGACATTGAATATTTAAAAAAGTTATAATAGTCTCATAATCTCTTATTTTTACAATATAAATGAATACTTACTTAATTGAATAACACTGAGTACTTAGAAAATCATAACTAATCCCTTGCTGATTAATGACTGAAAACCTATTCTCACAACTAAATACTAAGTTAGATAACATTGAATATTAAAAAAAAAATTACTAGGTCAACTAATCTATTGTCTATGTTAATTTATATTCTATTTAATGACATACCCACCAAAACTTCATCATACTAAAGAAAGCCCCCATAAAGAAAATCTTCTCATAATTAATGAACCAGACTATAGTCAGAGATATATTATTTTCGCTTATTAAATATAAAACCCTTCTTAAATATGGTGAAGATTATTTCCAACTTTTATTGCTCATACTTATTAGTAATAGTTACAAATCAAAACTGCACCGAAGAACTTTCTGTTTGTTTGTTTTTTGATTATGCAAGAATAAAAAAATTTATTTGAATAACTGTTTTTAAAAATTACTTTTAAAAAATAATAACAAAAATAAAAAAAATTTATGTTTTAACTTATTTTTGTTATTTATTTTTTAAAAAATATAAAAAATAACTGATAAAAAATAATTTTACTCAAATAAATTTTTTATTTTTTTGTTCTATAAAATTATTTTTTAAAATTATTTTAAAAAATAATAAAGACCTAAATAATTAATGAAAGCCTAATAGGATGGAGGTGAGTATATGATAGGGAAAGGGGGGAAAGGCTCTGTTTCGAGGATAGAGAACCTCAAAAGTAGAGAAGGAATCGAATATTTGTTCATTGAAAACTATGAATGCCAATACAACTGTTTCTACATTGATCAATACAACTACCGATTACTAACTCACTCAATTATACTGCAAGCTACTAGCACAACTAATGCATTTACAAAATTAGCATTCCATACAATTGAGACCTTGCTTGCCAGATCTCAGCAAACGACACAAAATTAAAAGAATACATTTACAAAACATTATGCTGTTCATTCTAAAGAATTGTTTTTCTTCAACGATGTCAAAACTGCCTTGAAGGCTAATCTTTTGGCTGTCTTCTTATCTGCATCCGCATGGGTGCTCTCGTACATGACCCCATTAGCTTCCACCTTAACTGTAGCAGAAGTTACACCATTGCTGCGGAACATCACGGTCTTCTTAAGAATATAATTTTCTTTTTGGCATAGCTCGTTCAATTCTCTAATAGGATGGAGCTTTAATGTCTCGGGTGTAACGAGGGGTTCTAGAAGGGGAATAATGCTTTGATAAACAATCTCCTTCCTGTAACCTGAATCAACGAGAATTGCTCCCGCCAAAGACTCTATAATGTCTCCAAGTACCTGTCATAAGTAGGAATATTATCTCATGGATCTTGAACAGTTTATAATAATTTGTGTTACAGTTGATTGTGACTCAAACAGAAAATGCGCTACAAAATTGAGAAAAGCAGAGTATACACCAACAGTTACATGTTAAATACTAGTTGCTCATGTCATGTCACTTTTTTATTTTATATTTTATATGCCATTCCTTTACTTCTACAGTTAGTTGTTTTTTATAGGATAATTTTTGCTAGACAGACACCAAAGTCTCTCTAAAGGCATACCATTCCACTATCCCTTAAAAATTAGAAAATGTTATTAGTATTATTATGGAGTGGTTATTATAAGATCAAGATAAAAAAAGCTCCATTTTTTTTATATAATAATATATTAATGAGAAGATAAAGATAACCAAAAAGCTCTAAAATCATATATACTTCATTGAAGAAGCATAAATTTTTTATCACATCTATCAGCCCCGCACTATAGTGTTTTATTATAAGGCGCCCTGCGTGCCTACCGACCGGCTCCTTTTGTCTTCAGTTACAAATTGGCAATGAGAGAAAAGAAAATTGGGCAAGAACTAGCATTAAAAATCGGACCAACCATGCCTTCAAAACAAAGAGAATCATCAGAACACACAATTTTGTGTTCTTCCCCGGGTTAATAGTAGCCCCTAAAAGCCGTGTTTGTTTTGAAGATTTATCTACCATAATGATTCACAAAAGTAAAATTTTAGATAGTGTTTTAATATATACCAACATATATGTCAATTCAATCTTTTTTATTTTATTTTTGTAATATATATATGACATTGCTAACACCTTGATGGAGGATAGGATTAGGATGTTAGGTATATTATAGATAATTATGATACAAGCATTTATCTATAAATTAAGTATTTATGATATGGGTAATAATTAGAGATATTACGATATTCGAATAAACTAGAATGATTTGGAATTATCGTAGCTTAGTTTAATAGTTATCTAGCATATTAGAATTTTCTATTTAAGTAATGCTTTATATTTTGATTACTCAGACTATTCGATTATTATTGAAATTGATTTATTCATTTCTACTCTCCCTCCCTTCTCTCTCTAAATTATCCCCCCATTCTGTCTTTCTCCCCCAAATTATCTCTCTCCCTATGTCTCCCTGAACCAAAAAACTAATTCTCTTTCTTTAAAAGATGCATTAAATGCAAAGATATTTTAATTACTTCATTCGAAGAATACATTAAATGCAGGAGCATTTAAGACGTGTTATGAAGAAAAGACAAAAAAATCCCTACACTTATTATATATTTCAAATGAAATGTCCAAAATGTCATTACATTTATTATATCAAGAGAGAAATGATTTTTTAGTCCATAAAAAATGTGGAGATTGTTAACTCCATGTATACATATATGTGTTATTATTTACAAATGATAAAGAGTTAATTTAGTTTTTTTAACAGATATCTTTTAATGAGTAGTTATTATCATGTCACTCGCTTTTTATGTATTTTTATAGTTGTGGGTAGTAATTAGCAGACCGCCATACCAAAACCTCCCAAAGCCATATACAGAGTATAGATATGTATTAAAACGCCACTATGAAGTTAATATAAATAAGCATTATTTCAAAACTTCGACAATAACCAAAAGACCCCCGAACTGAACAGTAAAGGCTAACCTTGGGGAAAGATGTCTCTGACTCCCATCCAAAAGTTGATTCTGTAGATAACTTCTCAAAATCATTAATTGTGACAACAATATGCTTATGTAGCTCCTGTGAGGCATGAAGTACGTGTCTGTGCAACCCAGCCTTAATGGCAGACCGTGCATAACAATCATTATTCACAGAAGCAGCCCTCATGTCAGTCAACCACCCTGGAGACAGGCCAGGATAATTGTTGTACGAATGCATAGTGATGAGATAATCCAACACAGAGTCACCAAGAAATTCTAGTCGCTGCAAGACAAGTGTATCATTTACAAATTGTGAATAACAAAAAAAACACAAGTAACAAGAAAATACATAGTTACTACTTTTGGGTTCCATCAAGACTTCCAAAATATAGGCTACTCTTATTGGAGACCCCAAAGGTTCGGCCTTTCATAGTTTATATATATGCAAACGTCGTCTTTCCGTATGACAAGAAAATAATAATAGCCCTATTATTGGTTGGAAAAACATGTTTGCCTTGCCTAGCTAATCGGGCATCAAGAGTCCAAAACTTGGGCTACTGACTTTGGCAACTTCATTTCAGTTTTTAGTGTCTGTATTAAGGTCAAAAAGGAAAATGCTAAGTCCAACTGTGGTATTGATAGACTCCGGATATACAAGACGTATTTCAGAAAAGGAAAGGGTAAAAGGGACAAAAGCCATCAAATACAAGTGGCTAACGACCCGTATGATGAGGAGATGGTTAGGAGTGGGAATGGGGAAGGAAGGCTGCCATGCAGCGTGGAGCAAGGGAAAAGCAGTTAAAAGGAGAGAGGGGCTGGCCAGAAAGAGCATGCAAAATATTGTCATTGTGTGAGGGTGGGAGAGTCTAGCATCCTTAATTTGCTAGCATTGGTATTCTGTGTTCTGTGTGAGTGTTCTTTAGAGTGTGCTGTGTGATTTCCATCTTTGCTGTTTCGTTGTGTTTTGGGGCATAGCCCATTATCTTGTATTTTGTTTCTGTTCATCATATATATATATATATATATCAGTAAACTCAGTGCCATCTTCTGCACTGCTACCACCCGAGTGTTATCATTTCTGTGTGTTTTGTCCAAGTACTTAGGGGGTTCCAGCAGGTATGAATTTCATCTATACCTGAACCATACCAGCACATAGAGCACAGTATTGCTAATAAAAAAGCCGTAGAAAATTTTACAAGGTAATGAACTTTTAACCTAACTATTTTTCAGAGTACCTGATAACATCTTGGAATTTCTGGCAGCATGTAAGAACCATGGGTCAGAGCTTCCACTAAGAGAGAACTATCATGGAATGAATAGTTTAATAGGGATTCTAGAAATCTGACATTTACAAGCTTCTCTGGAGGAGTACTAAAATGCCTTTGAAGGGGTATAATGTCAAAATCCACCTTAATGCCAACCCAATTTATAAACATTAATGCTGCTTTCTCTCCACCTGTGCTAAGGAAGGCCCCAATTAGTGCCTCAACAACATCAGCAACAATCTTAGGTTTTATTTTTCTTTTTCCACTAACATAAACTTTTGCCCCGCTGGAAACCAACTCCTCTTTTAATGAATCAATTCCGGATTTGTCTCCTGCTATAATCCAGTTGTTGGGATCAAAAGGCCCATTTCGGATGAAACCCTGCAACATAAAAGAATGGCAATTTGATGAAAAAAAGAAAATGAACAAATTTCAAAATAGAGGAAACAATTACATTTTTAGTGTCATATGTGATTCCAGAAAGTCAACAATTCAGATGAGATTAGCAATAAGAACTCACTGTAGCAAATAATTGCTAAGCAATACAATTCAATTCACACGGCAATTTAAATCACGACCTTCAATTGGTATATTTGGTAGGGTTTTCATATTGATCTTCTAATGCAGAATGAAGTGACCATAAATATGTTAATTTCATTTATTCTTGATGTCATAGGATCTGGAATTAGGGTTCAATTATGATCTATTTGATAATTTAGGATTTAGTTGATTGGATATGATATCTTATCACTAGTTGGATTAGATTCTTTTTTCCACATTAAAATAAGGATTTCTTAAGTCTTAAGTGAGTTGCTTGTTTTAGTACAATTGGGTTTATTTGAGTTGCCTTTATAAGGCTTGATTTGCGTCTTAGGGATTTCAATCTTGTTATTGCAATTTGCTTTATAAAAAATTTGACTGCTTTTCAATATTTTTTGTTGGTTTCCCTTCATGTTCTACTTCTACCCCATCTTTAATTCTCAAAATGGAAATAGATATCCAAGATAATCTACCAAAACAGTTGCATACAACCAATTGTCTACAAAATTACAAATCTTTTATCGAACTTCAATAATAGCAGCTACTCATGAAATTCTGAAAAGTACATTAGAAATTATATTTTCCATTATGTACCACTTTCAAAATTGGGAAGCAGACCCAACCATATGTCAAGAAAATAATATTTCTAAAACAGAATACAAATAAGAAAGTCCAATGAAACTTTAAGCACAATCATGATAAATGCTGAAAGACAACCATAATTATAAGGAACAGAAAATAAAATTGAGAGAGAGAATACCGGAAGTTTGCGGCTGTGCCCAAACTTACAGAGGGCAGCATTGGATATTATCTTGTCCTTCTTTACACTAAGGAGACCTTCATGATGATTTTGATAGGTTTTAAAAAGCTGTTGACAGGCAGCATATTTAAGAAAAGAGTCTCCAAGAGTCTCTAGAGACTCATAATGAAATGACTCTTGGCATTTTTTTGTAGTAATTGCTTCCAAGACCTACAATGCGCAAAGCAAATGCAATTAGAACAAGTATCATTCAAGAGTTTGAACAAAGACACCAAAAAACAGATTCAAGGAAAAATTTTATCATTAAGAAACAGTGAGAGGATGAGGAAAAGGAGGGGAAGCTTGCAGTAGGCTTTATTTCTAAGTCAAAGATTTTAAAATAATGATATCTAGCAAATAGAGTTATCCACAATGCATCTTTAAGCATATAAAGAATATGCCCATTCCGAGAAGACCAAGACAAATGAACCAAAATATGCTGACCCAGAAAGCTCCAAACCATATCAAATATATGTATCAGTTGAGACAATGGCGGATAAAAGGGGTTTGAAGTAGTTCTTATACCTTAGTTATCCAGAATGCCCTGTTTTTGACCTCATATTTGCCTTTAGAACAACTATATTAATAATTTATCTAGGAAAAGAGATGTTGCAAAAAGCAAATTCATTTTCTTCATCTTTTTAGCAGTTAACGATTATGAGCGGAAAGACATGAAATTTTCTACCCTGGGCAAAACTTAGAAATATAAACTGTCAGGATTATATCATGATAGAGAATTTTCACAGCACTAGAGTGGTAGCTTACCTTCATTGTTGGAATATCATTTTGCATGCACATCTTCTTTAAGTTGAAAGCCACAAGCAAAGACTCAAGCCGATGCATGATTGATGGAATAAACGAGAATGAATAAATAGTACTGACAGATATTGGTGACATTACGATGGAGCAAAGTTCAGGGGGCAATTCAACCGAAGTGTTGCTTGATTCTGAAAATTAACAATCAAGAAAAAGATATATATATATATATATATATATATATATATATATGGTTAATATTTAGAACATATCAGTAGTGCAAGGAGACAAATGGCACTAAAAATAGCTGCAACTGTTTTTATGTACATAGTGGTCATTTGGACAAGGAAAGCTGTTTTTGAAAAGGTTAAAAATTGCAACTTCAAGAAAAAGCTAAAAATAGCATTTTAATGCTTTCGCAGAAGCTAAAATTTTAGCTTCATTAAAAGTACTTGTTTCTTGCAAAAATAACTTAAAACAGGCACGTAGTATAGCTGAAAGTTCGAAAATTAACAAGTTTATGCATTATGACAGCTTTTAACTAAATTCTAGTTGATAACAAGTCACCTAAAGTCGACTAGTATAGATTCCATACATCAGAAGAATATAACTTTAATAACTACAATGGACTAAAGAAGCCAATACAATATTAATGACTAAGAACATCAAGTTTTGCGCCTCTAGGAAGAAGAGCAGAGGCCATATTGATTTTTATAATCCCAAAAACACAGTTCAAAAGACATAAGTAAGCTAAAAAGTCCAATTTCCTTTTCAACCCTAACCTGAGGGCATGCAAGGACAGGAATACATTCAAAGAATCCCAATTCACATTAATTTAGAAGCATATAGCTGACCCTAAGTATGGCCATGATCATCTTTCTACAACTAGAATTTGTATGCAAAAATGTAATATTTAAGAAAAGAAATTATATTTCCCATGCATTATGGAGAACAAAGGATAATACGTTTTCATACTCCTTCGCTAAAACAAAGGCTAAACCTTCCATTATTCAGGAACACTAGATGCAAATACAAAAATCCACTTTCAAACCTCTTTCCTTCTCTTGTCTGCCTCTGTGAAGGTAATTTTGGACTTGGAAAATGTGCCTTCCATTGAGGAGCAGTTGATGCTCAAAAGACAATTGAATTCCATGCCTGAAATTTGGAACAAGATTATATAAGAATAACATGCCCAAGTAGATATATTAACAATAGACCTCAGAAACAAATATTTACATACTTCTTTTCAAAGTATTTCTTGTACGTAGTAACTCCACCATCCCTTAGTTTTAGATGAGAGTTTCCATCCACTTCCATTGTACCAGTGGTGATATAAAAGCGTCCATTATGAGGAGTACAGACCAAAGACCTTTGGAGTTTGCAAGTGCAAACTAGACCACTTTTTGTCCATACATTGGTAATATGATTCTCACAGATCTTTCGAGATGAAGACACAGAAGTAACAGTCATCCAGTCAATGATAGCAGGTCTCTGCTCTATAGCAGTGGCTGGAAGCAGAAGATAATCAATCTCAAGATTATCTTCCAAACGAAGTTGATCTAAAACAGTTGCCAACTTATTCATATCATGATCCAAAAGAATCCTAAATACAGTGATCTGGAATCTTCTACACAAAAGAACCTGGAAAATAAAAACATACAATAACTGCAATGACTTTTCTTGACACTTGCAGCTATACCAGATACAATCAAAGGAGAACAAGACTTGCATACCTCATTTGGGCCAAGATGAATCATTCCTACATATCTGAAGTTTGTAGTCAATCTGCCATGGTCAGTACACATATTAAATTTCATACATCCAATTTCTGAGTCAAGCTTAGTTCTCATTGCAAGTATAACGTCACGAACTGGAATATCATAACTGGAATTTTTCTTCAACTCTATTAGATAGCAATGATACATTATCTCTCCAGTATTTGAGAAACAGTTAACTAGTTCAGATGGAAAATAACGAGGTTGGTCCTCATTGTATAGTTCATCCCCTGTAAGAATCAAAATGATGTTCAAACATTCAAGAAACACTATTATATGGACAGCATAATTTCATTTTTCAAGTTACAATTTGTAAGAGTGAAATGAACAGAAGGCATTATGTTACCAAATTCTTCCACCATAGCTTCTTCCATGACAATATCAGGAACAAGATTATCTGTCAAAGCTCCAATCTTATGAAGTTGTTTGCATGCTTCAAGGCATGCAATATTCTTTAAGGTTTTTCGGTCACCTTGTACACAAACGGACGGTAAAGGGCAGCTCTTAGGAAGATGAAGCGTCCCAGTCTCTTTATCCCACCTTGGAACTGGTTTGAAGTACCTAGAAGTAAAATCCAGAAGGGAGAAAAGTTTGAATGCAGGATCAGTCAAACCAAAGAACTAGATACAAGATCTTAGGTTCATAAAAATTAATGAAGCACTTGAAATTATGGTATAAGAATGGCAGCAATGAACTTACCCGTCTGCAGGGAGCCGTGAGCAGTAAAAGTATAGCAAACCAATACTAGAACTAATGTTAACAAGCGCTCCAGTGCTTTCAACACGATAAGTTTCCTCATGATACAGATCACTATCAAGAGGCTCACAAGGCAGGGAAGAATGATGCAAGGACTCCCTTCTCATAATATCTCCACTAGATAGGTATTTCTCCAAGCGAGAACGTGTAGCCAAATCCCCACTGCAATTTCAGAATTAAATTAGGAAGCTATTTGGGGACTGTCCAAATTGCCTCAATTAGTAAACCAGACCCATATTTATGTTATTGTTTAGTGTACGTAAAACATGTTTATTTGCACTTGTCTAATTGCTAGCGCCCTCCATTCAAGAAAAAAAAGAGTAAACAGAATTCTCAAATAAATTCTTGAAATCCAGCCAGCCCAGATTTGGATTTAAAAATACTTCTAAGAAAGAAAAAAAAAAAGACAATTACCTTTCGACCATTAATAAATAATCTGAATTTTGCACTCTGGCACGTCCTCGGGACTGTATAAAACTGCACACTGTGGCAGAAGGGTCAAATCTAATGACTAAATTGCAACTTTGAACATCTAAACCTTCTTCAAGAATTGATGTTGCAACAATGATATTTACCTGCAAATTAAATTTTTTTCTATAATTATTGTATGTTGTTATAACAATACAGCAGACGACAAAGGAAAACATCATACCAAGCCCATACGAAATTCTTCCACAATTTCATTTTGCTTTTTCCTTGTTTGACTTTGCAAACCAGAGTTGTTTCCTGCTATGTATTTAGTCTTCCAGCTATTGTGTTTTGGAAGCAAGTCACTCAATAGAGACTGAAGGACAGTGGCTGCAATGATCCTTTCCACAAAAATGATGCATCTCATATCATTCAAACCCCTGTAATTTTATAATGCATAGTGGCCCATCTAAATAGATCTAATAAAAAATATAGGTGAGATAAACATACTACTACATATAATTAAAATATCTATTAAAAATTTTAATTAACACAATTTTATTAAATGAGTATAGAATAGATTAAAAAATTAGAGTTTCATATGTTAAGTCACAATGTGAGATCTTTGAGATTAAGTACACATCAATGAGAAGTGATGAACAAACTAAACAAATAATAGTAATTATCAATATGAAAGAAAGATGAGGCCTAATTTGAAATGAAAAAACCAACCATATAGGTACCATAGATCCTCTAAGAACTTTAAAGTTTCAACGATTGCAAGAGGAAATGGAAAGCCTAATGTCCAAACCTACATCCATGATTTCAAAACCACAATTAAAATATTGCAGAAGTAGCCTATCCATGAGGGAACCTGTATTCAAGTAGAGAATCAACAAGACAGCAAACTTTCGAGGTTAACAGCCCCGCATCCACATCTGATTTAATATTATCACCAATAGAACACTGATGACCTGAGTAAGAAAACATTGTAAAAAATTAGATAACGAGGTAAAGAATGTGAGTCAAGGAATTATATTTAAAATTGCACCTATTCTCTCCAAGGTTATAAAGTCACTACCAAATGGTATGCAATTCCCAAGCGTCTGCATGGCATCCAAAACAAAATTTCTAACAATTATCTCTCCAGAGACATCCAGGTTTCCCCATGAAAACAATTCAGTTTTACAAGATGATGACAAGAACTCTACAGCCTATCAAATAAAACAAAAAATTCAGTTATGTCTCATACCATAACCAAGAAAGATCAAATCAAGGAAGAAGTATGAGTAAGAACCTTCAAAGCCAAATAAACACCAAGCTCATCCAAGCAAAATAATAAAGCTGCGAAAACCTTCGTTATTCTTTGGCATGCAGACCCTTTAGCAGAACTTGTCAAATCTGATTTTTCCAGGGAGAGTTCATACTGAGGAAAAGAATACCAATAGTCAAGAACCTCAAGAAGTAAAACAACATCTGATCAAAATATGTACCTTAAAGAAAAAGAAACTGAACTCCGACTACCTTATATACAAGAACATGACAACATTGGGATTCATTCAAACATAACATGTAACTCAGTATAACATTGTTTATAGGCTACTCCTATGCCTTCTTTTCCATCCAGGGGAATAATTTTATTCTTAGTAATTTTGGAGAAAACATTGAATATTGATCTAGTTAAATGTACACACCTTTTTTTTTAATATCTTCAATTTATCTGCTAAGGATTCAAACAACTCGAATGGAATTCCGTTGTTCCTGTAAAACTTGAACTTCGGGGTTGATATTGGTATGAATTCAGCAAGGACAGATTCACTTACACATGTATATACCTTCAATCCAAAATATTAAATGTTAAAAATAATAAATAACTTGATAGCATGTTCATACTGAAATAGCAATTTAATGTAAGAGAGTCCAAAATAAATTCTTCTAATTACATTGTCAACAACAGCTTTCCAGCATAGATATAGGTTCCAGTACTTGTAGACATGTTAGCAATAACAACATAAACCCTATCAATCGTTTCCATCAATGTTTTTGAAACCGGACCAATCATTGAACCAGAGAAGGAAGTGGTTCATAGTTCAATTGTGGTCGAACTAGTACTTATCAATCAAATAAATTAACAAACTTCAACAAATTACAATAACAATCACAAATATCTATAAATAATATTAAGTTATTTAAAAATTTGTACATATAACAATAAAGAGAATACTTTTTATTAAAAATTTCACAGTCCAATATACTATAAAAGTAATAGTTTCTTTACATTTATTACAATTTTTGAACGATAAATCTGATAATATATTAATTATATGAATGTCTTGATATATACCAACAATGTTCATGTCAATTTACTTTTTATTTATTAATTAAGATTATTAAAATATTTTAAAAAAATCTAATAATTAATTATTAATTATTAGATTTTTTTTAAATTTTTTTTAAAATAGGTAATTTTTAAATTATAAAAAACTCCCCAATAAAAATAGATAGTTTCTACCATCTAACTATTCCTTAAAAATTGAAAAGGTTTGGGGACATTTAAACACTTGTGGGACTTTCCTATTTAACCAATATATTATATTTTATGAATACATTTTTAAGGAGGAGTAAAGAAATTTTATGACAAATTTAGTATGCTGGTGAAGCCTTACCCCAAAGACATATATATTAGTATAGACAATTACATTCAAGATTAATATATCATATTTAGGTAACAATTAATCTTTTGGGAATGGCTTTGTTGGAGTTAAAATCCCAACAATGATATTTTCCAAAAATCTGTGCTGCCTTCATGACTGTCATGAAAGCAGCACCAGTCCAGACCGGTTCTGTGCTGAACCAACTGGTTTCCCTGTCAATAGGCCAGTTCATTCCAACCCTAATCAGTAGAAGTTGACCGGACTGGAGAACCAGCCAGTTCACCAGCTTTACGGTTGAACTGGCTGGTCCAGTCCAGCCAGTAAAATTTGATACACCAATTTACATACAAGATAAACAGATAACACATCACCCAGAACAAATTGACATGCATAGAAAATAGAAATCAAGAAAACTATGCAGAAAAAAAAAACCTTAGAATGCATTAGGGTCTCAAGCTCCTTAATATCTTTCCAGACAGCCAATTCAGAATTCCCGCCTGGTTCAAAAATTAAAATGAAAGTAAAAGGATATTCAACATCAGAAAATAACTGAAAGCACTCAATAGAGTAGGAAATATTAACAACGCAAAGAGATAAATAGGCTTCTGTACCTTTTGACTTAATAGGAGATGCAGTCATCCCAAATATTCTAGGGAGTTCAGAGATACCAGATTTCAATTGGTGATGATAGAACTCCTGCATGGAATCAAATTTTCCAAAACTTAGAAATTATGCTCTCCACAAACCACAACCTCATGATGCAGAAGACAAATAACAAGATGGCAACTTCCTAACACAAACTTGCAATTGTCCTCAAACAAACAATTTGATTACAGAAAGAATATACTACTCAACAATATCACCAATGACCATCATTAAGTCCAAGGTACCAAGACAGTCAATGTTCCAGCAAATTTTGGAAGGAACACATCAGAACATAATACCACCTCAGTTACAACATCCATGCTCAAAATAAAGTCCTTTTTCTATAACATTTGGATAATGCAGTACTTTAGACTCAAGACCAATTGTTATCACCAGGAATTGAAATGCCATTTATATGATACCATGTTGCAACAAAGAATATGAATGGACCAAAGAACCATATGCTTCCAATGCCACTAAATTTCATACACCATGTTTATAATCAATCTTTAAAATTCCTTTTCATTTGTTAGTTTCTGGAGATAAGTTCATACAGGATTATAACATAACTCCTCAAGAGTAATGTCTCTTTCTCATTTGACAGTTATGTCACATATGCATTACCGGAGAAACAAAATCTTTTACTGTTAGTGACTCAGCTACTCATGGCTAAGCTACAGTCACAGAATATGTGACATGCCAGACAGTTAGCATTTATAATTTTCAGTATATATTATTGAAGAATAATCAATATACAAATATATTATCACAATGAGGATTATTAAAAAAAATTTTAATACAAAGGCCAGCAAAAAGAAAATCACGGCAGGAATATAGTACTTACTGTCATGATGCAAGCATAAGGATATCTTCCCCTAGCATGATGGCATTCATCCATTATTAAAACCTTTATCATGCTCAGTTTGAAAAAGCTATGCCTCAAACCATTGAGCAATATTGCAGGAGTCATAACAAGCACCTGTACGTTCAAAACCATAAATGACAATAACTATCTGAAAAAAGTCGAGATTGAACCCAATCTCGAATCTAAACTTTTTGTTTTCTTTATCTAAAAGTCCAACTAGTAATACTATCACCAAATTGGGCCCAGACAATACAAAGAAAATTATATGATTAACACGTACATATTATATTTTTTATATTTTTTAAGTTCTATCAAAAATGTAAAATCAGTCACCTCGTGTTTCTCCATTTCTTGTTTCCATGTCGCAGCATCCCAGTAGTCAACTCCCATCTCTCCCCAATACATTCCCACACTTAAATCGGTATGCATTTTCACAGCTTCAGCTTGCTATCATTTGCAAAGTAAGGAGGAAGACAAGGAAGAAAAGTACAGTCAAAATATTGATCCATTGTATATTTCCAAAACAGCAATACTGGAAATAAACAATCTTTCCAACAAGTTGAATCCATTGCAATGCTATATGAAATGAAATTCAGTAAATTTAAAATGTATTTCAAACTTGCAAATGTTGGTTGTATCATGATAGTATAATACAATCCCAGAATGTCGCTGCGATGAAAGGGGAAGGAGAGATTGGTATACTTGCGAAACCAAGACAACTTTGGGAACCAAAAATACTGCGCGGAAGCGAGATGGTTTTCGAAGAAGATATGCGTAGCTTCGAAGTAGCATGATCGCTATCAAAGTTTTGCCTGAACCCGTCTCCAAGAACACTATGGTATTTTGATGGATAGCTTTCTCTAAAGCTTCCAGCTGATAGCTACAGAGATGAACCCAAGCAAAATCAAAAACCTACAGTAGTACAGGAAGAGTAGATGAGTGATGGAAAGAGAAGGCTACCTTCTGGCAAATGGAAGAGGACCAGTGGAAGCTTGGGTATCTATTTCCATGGCTTCTTTATATCTGCAGCAGCAACTCAGTGACGAAGAAGAAACGATCAAATTGGAGTTATGGAGGAAGCGAGAGAGAAGAAAGCGAGAAGCAAAAATTGAATGTTCGGAGCTTCTTTAAATACTTCCCACTGAACTGTACACTCCTTCTCAAGGAAGCAACTTGCGACTTACGGAGAGGAGGGCCCACGAGTCAATGGAAGTCAAGCATCCATCGTGGAGTGGCCCCTCTCGCTCTCTCTCTCTCTCTCTCTCTCTCTCTCTCTCTCTCTCTCTCTCTCTC
>JASKGM010014345.1:0-12485 GCA_034509205.1 Ceratonia siliqua
GATACATAAAGAAGGGGTACCCCTTCTCTCCCTGAATACTGTTGTTGGTGGTTAGTAATTGTAAATGTTGGCAGAATGGTACTGGAACTTCTTTTTGCTGGTTACTAGCCATCATAATATTCTTTCAGCTGTACAGATTCATGATACTGAGATAAATCTGTTTCTTTATTTGCACACTTTGTTTGTAATTGGTTATTCTGTGTAATTAACTCCTTTTTGTTTATACTTAACATTTTTCTCCCCTTACTGTTTTTCTTTTCTTGTTCTTTTCTTCTTAGTTTAGAAAAGGTTAGAGGTCATTATATTGTAGATCATTATCTGGTGTAGATTTTTTATGAACTTCATTTGTCTTATATATTTTTTGTGGAGATTAAGGAATGGAGAAGAACTTTTAGGATTAAATGGAATCTAGAAGAAAATGAAGTCTCATTCATTGGTTAAATTAGTTAACCAAACTGCCCAAACCGTTTTTTAACAGTTCGGTTTGGTTCAGTTAACTTCAAACTTCTGCATGTTAACCGAACCACCCTTATTTGCACGGTTAAGTTAACGGTTAGGTTCTTAACCG
The DNA here is from genome assembly GCA_034509205.1 of Ceratonia siliqua. Classification (NCBI taxonomy): domain Eukaryota; kingdom Viridiplantae; phylum Streptophyta; class Magnoliopsida; order Fabales; family Fabaceae; genus Ceratonia; species Ceratonia siliqua. The sequence continues at coordinate 569 of JASKGM010014345.1, forward strand.
AACCTAACCGAACCGTGCACACCCATACTGAGTGGTAGCCAGAGTGGGCCATCGTGGACGCCGGTTCTTAAGAGGTTGGAATTGTTACAAGATGACATTGCACCTTGATATTTGGTATAGGACAAGTATTGTGATAGTCCCACATTGTCCAGGTACCGGGTAATATAGGGGTTTATAACACCTTGGGCACCTTCCCCTCAACTGCTAGCTTTTGAGGGTGAGTTTTATCTAAAGTGCTGTAACAGAGACATGCTTTATTTTTGATTTTTTAAACTCTTTGAATAGGAAGGAACCCTAGGATTTTCAAGAACCAGAGTTTATATATTTAAAAAACTTTGGACAGTATTGTTGATCTTGCTTCCGTTTGGTGTTCAGCTCATGCTATGTTTAGAAGAATCCCACTCAAAGATAGTCAGCAAGATTGGACAATTTTGTTGTCCTGAGTTGCAACTCTTTGAGTTTCCCCTAAAACTATTTTGATATATTTCATCTTTTCTGTTCTATTAGATGATTGCTCATTGTCAATGCAGCAATTTTTCTTTCGTCCTTCATAATATCTAATACTTCTGTTGGGAAAAAAAAAATTAGCGGAAAAAGAACCAAAGAGAAGACAAGAGAAGAGAATAGCTCTTCAAAACCAATTGAATAATTGATTAGCACAAAACTAGGTGCAGAGGGTGTATATATGGAATATGGATAAAAAGTGGGGATCTAGAACTTGATATGCGCTTTTTCATGCACTGCACAGCAAAATGTAGAAGATAATGAATAGAATGTGTGGAACAGTAACAGGACAGACTGAAAAAAAGCACAGATTTTAATGGTTTTTTCAATCTAAATTTTTTTCTTTTGACGAAAGAAATATTTTAGAGAGAAATGAGAAGTACATTAGAGTAGGCTAATGTATAGTACAAAGCAGACAAACTCAAAGAAAATGGAGAGTCAAAGAGATCATAAATGAAACAAAAATGTCCAATCAATCTCTCTGCAAATCAGAAATAGGCACATCCTTAAAACAACCATGAGCAGAGAACCAAAGAGAATCCATAAATACAATCCTAGATCATAACATGTATGCACAAAGAGATACCCTAGAAGATGCAGGCTTCCATTTCAACTACCACACACTGCCACAAATCTTTGAGCTCCTTATTCTTACCAAAACATTTGAAGTTCAAAGCATATAAAGAGAAACTGCCCCAAAGTGAAAGGACACACTCATTTCCGCCTAAATATCCTCTTCCCCCTCATTATTTGTTCACAGTTACCCATTATAATCTACTTGTGTAATATTTTCAATTACTTTCCCAAAATAGTATTCCCGTTGCATTGACATGAAAACTATCTGATCAAATTCTGGATGGAAATGTCTACTTATTGGTTAGGTCAAAATCACATCACAGCTCACTGTCAACTCAATCACGAGAAGTTATATGGATAAGCATCAACACATACTGGGAAGATAGAAGATGAGGTTAGAAAATCTGAAACTTCAATAAATAAGTAGAATATAATACACTAAAGTTGGAGAGTGTTCATGTAGTTATGTGTAGAATGCTTGCCCTAAAAGTATATGCTAACAAAACCTGGGTTTCCCAGCTTGGCAAAGTCTCTACAAATTATATCAAAAGTATCAACGACTACTTAATATATAGAAAACTAAGTTATAATAGTATTTAACAACTGGCCATAGCAGAAAAAGAAAATCACCCTTATAATAAAAAAAATATGCTTGCAAATAACCAGATATCAAAGTTCATAAATGGAAGGTTTCTGACATGTGTAAGAACAAGAAGAGAAATGGGACATCTAGAACAGAACTGAAACAGGATCACACTTTGATATCTAAAATAATTATGCTAAACATACTATAGAAAACACATTATCTTATTCCAACATACATAATTGATGAGTTTTTTATGTTCCAAATTAACTTTTCTTTTTTTAAACTAAATTAACCACAACTTAAGTACCATGAACAAGTTGTTTAAACAAATAATAGGAAAAGTGCGATAAAAAAGAAGGCTAACCTGTAGAAGCCACCCAATGGATCACTCCCTACACTGCCAGCCATTGCCACATTTATTGTAGGACCTCCAAAAGGGCGACTGCCAAGCCTTGCCAACGCAACTAAGCTATTAGAAAGAGATCCACCTGCTGCAGCTTTGTAGCTGCAGCCATCCATGGCTTGCAAAACTTTACCCCTCTCCTCATGATTTACAACCGTCCGGGTTCCCTTCTCTAATCCCAATTTCTTCAAGAACTCATCATCAACTATGCCAGAAAAGTCTACCTATCAAAATTGCCAGAACAACGGATTTAAGATTCATATTTCTGTGCTATTTTTAAACTGCTATTTATTACAACGTGATTGGGAGCAACTCCTTAAAAACCAAGAATTGGGACAATAAAAAGATGTCAATTTTTTAATAAATAAAAAAGAGATATTATTCGAGAGAAGAAAGAAAGGTTACAGAAAAGAGGAGGATATGATACCTCCTCCTTAGCAAATACGCAAAGAAGAAACAGAGTAAGATATCAATACAATAAGAATCTCCAATCCCTTTGAATCAAAACGTTAACAGTTTCAAAGCAGAGGCAAAAACAAAAGAATCGAAGAACACCAGTGTGAATAAGTAAGCGCCAACTGGAAAGAAATAACGACATTGAGCCCCTGCCATATACAAAAATGAAATTACGTAAAAGGGAACTTCGAAATAAATAATACCCAGGGCGGGGTTGAAATAGAGGGACGAATTGAGAAAGTTGTTCACAAAATTGATGCGGTTTCTTGTAACGTTCCCAATGTTGTCTTTCTCTATTTCTCTACCTACGTGAATATCCCCAGCAAACGGAAAGCACGAAGTATATGATTATTATTGCTAAACTCATAACTTTCCTTGCACATTTTTCTTCCATTCTTCTACAAGTAAAAAAAGAAACAATACCATGGCTTGACCAAGACCCAGGACATCCCATCTTTCGGGCAAAAGTAACGACTCAATATCCCCCTCTGTTTTCTCTGTTTCTTCCTCCTCACTGATCCTCTCTTCTTCTTCATCTTCTTCTTCCTTTTCACTCCCACTAGCGTATTCTTCACTTCCATCTCCTCCAAGGCTGGGAAAGGAACAGACCCTGAAAAACCCACCTTGCCCAATCTTCATGGGAGCAAAATTTGACCTGTTTCTGAGTCTGTAATGGCAAAGAACGAAGTGGGTGCCCTGCTCATGTGGTAATGGAGGATAATGATAAAGGAAAGAAGGGTGTGGCGAGAGAGGTAGAATAGGAAAGCAAAGAGAGCTGTAAATGTGATGAGCAGTGAACGGAGGAGAGAGAGACATGCTATTGCTAGTTGCCTCTCTCGTCTAACTAATAGCTATGCTATTGTTAGGTCTGTGCTGTAATGGTTGCTCTCTATCCAGGAGCCACAGAAACAAAGTTAATGGAGGATAAACAGTGGCCATCTCATACCAGAGAAACGATGATGATAAAAACTAGTGTCAAAACGGTCCGGTTGGCCCGTCCAGCCCGCCAAAAATGACGGGTTGAGTATGAAGATTTACAACCCGTCATTTGGCGGGTTGGCCCGCCCCGGTCCACCACACGGCGGGGCGGGTTGGCGGGCCAATCCGCTAATTTTCCTTCTTTTTCCTTGTTTTTTCAACGGGTTGGCATTTTTCAGCCTGTCAATTTGACGGGCTAGCCTGCCCCGCCCCGTCTAAGGGGCGGGTTGATGTCAAAACTTGGCCCGCCCCGTTTAACAGTACTAATAAAAACGATTGACCAAAATTACGTATCTATCCTTTAAGTCGTCAGATTTGGAGAAACTTCTGAAAATTAATTGATTGAATTCTCACACTCCTCTTGTACTTGCAATGTTGTACATAAATTTTTAAATTAATTTCATCTTAATTTAATAAAAGAGAAAGGCTAAGTTGATGACTTAATTTTAAATACAATTGTATTAATTATTTGTGTATAATTAATAATATAACTAAATAAATAATACTAAGAAGAAAGAAGTAAATTGATACAATATATAAAAATAAATATTTTATAGATTTTCTTTCAAAATGGAATTGAAACTAATCCAAACACACGTTTTAAAAATATTATGAAAGTGCTCTTTGAACACTTTTAAAATACTTTAAAAGTTTAAGGTATCTAAGAACTAGTTAGTTTCAAATTCGAAAATAAAACTTAAAGAACAAAAAGGGGATAGGGAAGAATACAGTAATTTATTCTGATTTAGTTTCAATGTGAGATTTACGTCCAGTCCCCTTGACTTACAAAAAAATTTTCTTCACTAATTAACAACAACTTATACTCTTAGTTTACTTATTCATCATAAACAAGTAGTTTTACTGCTCACTACGAATAAGAAAGTTTCCAAGCTCATCACTAACTACACACCAATGGTTTTCACTTGCTCATTATAAACGAAATTAAAATTTTGAGATGAAAAGATAGGACTCTTTTTTAGAGTATGAGTTATGCTTTTTTGTGCTCACAAACTCTCTGGCTTTTTCTTTGACAATAACTACAAGGAATGAACAAAACTAAAGCAATAATCTACAAATAGTTCTCACAGGTTTAGATGCGCAGCTTTTGTTTTTTCTCTTTCAATGTTCCTTTCTCTTCTTTTTATAATCTTTAAGAGCTATCCGTTGGACTCTTGATTTCTTCTATGTTGTTGCCTTCAATTAAGGGATTCGAATCTTCCATGAAACTTGCAACTTTCTTCTTTGAGCTTCTTCTTTATTGCAACTTTGGGTTTCCTTGACTTTGACTTCCTCCATTGGACAAACTTTGATTTTTGGATTTGTGTATCCTTAGTTTCAGTCAGAGCTGCTTCTTGATATCTTCCTTATTAGTTTGCAACTCCTTTTTCTTCTAGTCATGACTTTCTTCTTTTAGTTACTTAAGTTGTGTAGCTGTGCTCTTTCCAATCTAGCTGAGATTTGCTCTTCTTGATAAGTTTTCTCTTTTTGTTGTTTTACTGATACTTGGTTGAGATTTGTTCCAACAAAGCACTCCTTTGTATGTTTGAAATGTTCTCTTAATGACCGCCAATTGATTCTCTCTTTAATTGATCATGAGTTGTCCATTTTTATTTCTCACATGCCTTTATCTTGTTTTTATTACTCTGTCTTTATGCTTCTTTTGTTCTAGAAGCATGGAAGACAAATATTTTCTTTCCTTCTTTGATTTATGGCTTTCTCTTCTTCAATGTTGACTTTCCATAATTGAGTGCAACAACCTTCTTCCTTTATTATCTCTATATTATTCCCACAAAGTCCTATTTCAAATATAGCAAATAATTACTATAGTAATTGCTCAATTTGACTTCATTTGAATTTTAATTTAAATATCTTAGGAATTTATGGCATTAAAAATATTTTTCAAAATTATTTGTTATCATCAAAACTCTAAATCATTCTTTAATGAAATCTTTGGGCTAACAATCTCCCATTTTTTGATAATGACAAACTCATATAAGCAAAACATATTTACTCATTAGATTTTCAAATAAAGTTCCAATGCCAACAAGGAGTAAAGCAAATGAGAATCTTAAAGAAAACATTCAGCTTATTCATCAAGGTTTTGCATATCTATTTCTCCTCATTTTGACATCATCAGAAGGGAATAACCTAAGTCCATTATTATAACAGTATCATTTGTTGCAAGCTAATACAAGTTAATAGTTTAGAGACCACTCCAATATTTTATGAGTGAAGGCTTTTCCTTAAATCAAGCTCGCTGTGAACGTGAGCTTCCTTTTGAATACAAAACCTGTATAGGTACTAAAAAAATGTCTTGCACAAGAGTTAGCAAACATAGCAACCAAATTTCATATATTTTTCAACAACTAAATTCCATTGTTTTCTTCATTTATGATGTCCAACAAATCTTTTCATGGATGTGCTCCAAAAAGTTTCAAATAGTGCAGGGTAAATATTCATAATTCATATACTAGATTTTTTCGTTGCTACCCCTAAAACATAGCTTAGAGCGTCTCTTGTTTTGTCACCAAAAAAATAAGATATTAGAGAGATTGATTTAGTACAACAGCAGAACAAGGGAAATTCACAATTACTAATATTGTATATTAACAAAGAAATCCTTTTTAGTACTACCGTTGCAATATGAATCTATGAGATGGTGGCATTTAGTAATCCAATTCCCAAATAACACACAAAGTCACATAGTAGTATAATAACACCTTTTGAACATGTTTGAGCCGAAAACTTTTCAAAATAATAATCTTCAATACATGTTTCTAAAAGCTCAAATAATAAGTTTCAATAACGTGCTTAAATGTGAGACATAAAAAGCATGTGATAAACTCTTGAAAGCATATGCAAAATATTTTATACCTTTTGATTTATCAACTTCTTCTCAAAAATATTTTATAACATCAAGAAGAATTTTCTTCTTTAGTATTTGTCAAAACAAAATTAAGACACACATTTTGAGTACAAGCAAAATAAATTCCAAGTATGATTTTCACATGAATTTAGCAACATTCTCAAAATAATATGAATAATCATTTTTCACAAGAGAATCATCTAATGTTCTTTATCAAAACTCACATATTTTTATCTTTGCAAAACATACTTGCATGCATCAAAGTTCACAAATAATTTCAATCATGAACTAAGTCCAAGATTATTCAATCATGAGCCAGAGTAACATTTCTTTTAACACATAGTACAATTATAATTCATAGCATGAATTGTTCAAGATCATTTAGCTTCCAATAAGTTTGATTCAAAAATACATCTCAAAAGCAATACCTTTGATAAATAGAAAGATTTCACATTAAAATTTTAATGAAGCTGCCCCTTACTTTGTGCCAACATGTTCACATAAAAATATAGGAATATCCAACAATGTAAAACACAACACAACATAGGTATGGACATATTCTCCCCCTAAATATTTAATATGTACTTTCCTAGAAGTTCTCATTTATGATCCTATATTCCTCATTAGAATAATTTTTCTATTTTGTTTTCTCTCTTTATTAACATAGTAAAACTTTAGCACACAAGAAAGATATGAGAAGAAGGTATGTTGAGAAGAAACTAGTTCATATTTGCATATTGTCATGAAAACAAGTATACTTTGAAAAACTGACAGTATATTAAGATTTCAAAAGATTTTTTTTTTTAATTTCCTAAGAAATCAAGTATATAAAAACTTTGAGGTACCTAGAAACTTTTCAGTAAACTAACCACAATTTTCAGAACATGTCAGAATTTAATGAGAATTTCATGTTTGATAGTTTTTCATGTCCTAAATCTTTTTATGTGATTTTTATTGAGAAATAACCAGTCTAGGTAGCTCAACTAATCAAAACAATCACTTTTCATATATTACCATATATCTAATATAGAGTAAAATTCAGAAGATTATACCAAACTTATTTTAGGCCATATCACATATTAATTTCTTTTCAAGGGTGCAACTCATTTCTCTTCAAGAAAAAGGATTTATAGACTTATAGTTATGGCTACAAGTGAATATTTTGCATCTTCGAAACTCCATGCTCATTGAAGCCTTGAGGGTTACAATTCTAGCTTTGTTTTTTTGCTATTACACCTATTAAACTTATAGGTGAACATGTCATATAACAAATTCAGTAGCTATATTGCAAAGAATTTAGGATTACATAAATTATATTGAAGCAAAATACTATCACAATTAAAATTCCAAACATTACTACATTCTTTTGCAAAATTTTATTTTCATGTAAAATCATAAGAGATTTCAAATTTTGGTTTTGGCAAGTAGTTCTCAATTAGCCAACACTTAAAAAAAACATATTGGAACATTTTTAATATGCACGAGTCATAAACCTTTATAAAAACTAATAATGCAAAAATGTGTCAAAACATGCATAAGTGTAATAATTAATTGAAAATTCAATGAGTACTCCAAAATGCATAAATGAGTTATGAACCTTTTTCCATACCAAATCCATGTTCATTGAAGTTTTGAGCTGCATTTCTCACATTATTTATAACCACAAGCTTTTTGCATGAAGTCACTTGGCTCCAATGATGTTGTTCCTTGATCTTGATGTTTGGAGAATGCCATTTTCTTACCCATTGCTTCCTCTTATGAGCTTCAAAATTTTGAACTTCAACATTTAGCATTGGGGAAGCTCTCATTGGTAGTTTTTCTTTGACCACACTAGTTTGTCTATCCTTCATGGAAATTTCTTGCATAGTTGAAGTGGTAAAAGGAATTATTGGTACCCATCTCATTTTGGGTGCTTTAATGTTAGTACTAGAACTTTTAAAGCCTTTAAGAACCCAAATTTGTTTCATTTTACATGTACATTTCTTCTAATGTAACATAAATAAGAAATGTGCCCTTTAAGACCACAATAGTTGGAAACAATAAAAGAAGATGCTTTTCTGGAAATTCTTTGTCTTTTGTTAGGATAGCAACCTAAATTATTTCTTCTCAAATTTCTTTTTAAATTCACATTCTCATTCATTTCAAGAAGTTTGGTCAATGTACAAATTGAATTTTCAATAAACAAATTTTTTTCAAGTTCTAAATCACAACAATTTGTACATTCGTCATTTGAAAACATTTTCTCATCTAATTCTTTAGATGAACATTTCCACTCATCATGAGAACAACTTGTGTCAGGTTTAGAGTCATATGCCTCTAAATCCTCTTGGCTTGTGAATTGAGATTTTTCCAATGTTTGCTTGGTGAGCTCCTTTTGAGATTCTTCCTCTTCTTCATTGTTGGTGAAGGATTCAAGAGAACTTTCTTTCTCAAGTTGGCTTCATTCATCTCTTCCATCTCTTCCTTGTTTGTTTGAAAACTATCAACTTTCATATACTCAACAATGGGGTTAGTATGATATAAAATTTTAAGAGTGTCCCACACATCTTTAGCACTAGACCAATTTTTTAGTTCTAGCACAATCATTTTCATTCAAAACATTAAATATCATATGCATTGCTCTAATATTTAAAGAAAACAAATTCTTATCACACTCATTCTAGTCTTTCCTTGGTTTGGAATTGTAACCATTCTCTATGATATACCACATGTAATAATTTACAGACTTCATGAAGACTTTCATTCAACCACTCTAATATATATAGTTTACTCCATCAAAGAATGGTGATGTATATATACAATGGCCTTCAAGAAAGTGCCCCTTCATCAAATTTGCCATTTAAAACCTACACGAATCATTGCTCAAGGCGGTTTAGCACAAAAATTAAAGACCTGCTTTGATACCAAATGAAAGTCAGACAGTACCAAAAGGGAAGGGGTGAATTGGTACAATATATAAAAATAAATCCTTATTATATTTTCTTTTAAAACAAAACTAAAACCAACTTAAACACATATTTTAAAAATATTATGAAAGTGCTCCCTAAAAACTTTTAAGGTAACTGTAAAGTTTTAGGTACCTAAGAACTAGTCAGTTTCATATCCGAAAATAAAACTTAAAAAACAGAAAGGGGAAGGGGAGCAACACAATAATTTATCCTGGTTCAGCATCAATGTGAGACCTATTTCTAGTCCCATTAACTTCTAAGAGATTTTTCCTCCATTAATCAACAATATCATACACCTTAGTTTTACTTGTTCATCAGAAACAAGTGGTTTTACTGTTCACCACGAACAATATGATTTCCAAGCGGTAGCCAACTACACACCAATGGTTTTCACTCACTCACCATAAATGAAATTCAAATTTTGAGATAAAAAGATAAGACTCTCTTTTAGAGTAAATGGGTTATGCCTTTTTGTGCTCACAAACTCTCTGGCTTTTTCTTTTATAATAACTCAAGGAATGAACAAAATCATAGCAATAATTTTCAAATATTTCTCACAAGTTTGGATGTGTAGCCTCCCTTTTTCTTTTTCATTGGTCCTTTCTCTTCTTTTTATAATCTTTAAGAGCTACCCGTTGGACCCTTTATTTCTTCTTTGATTGTTGCCTTCGATTAAGGGATCTAAATCTTCCATAAAACTTGCAACTTTCTTCTTTGAGCTTCTTCTGGATTGCAACTTATGTTTTTGATTTCTTCCAGCTTCCTTCATCAGATTGTTATTTGAATCCCACAATCTTTATAGCTTTTATCTTTGGTTTTCCTTGGCTTTGACTTCCTACATTTGATAAACTTTGATTTTTGAATTTGTGCCTCCTTAGTTTCAACCGATATTTTCTGCTTGATATCTTCCTTATTAGCTTGCAACTCCTTTTTCTTCCAATCACGACTTTCTTCTTTTAGTTGCTTGAGTTGTGTAGATGTGCTCTTTCCATTCTAGTCGAGATTTGCTCCTCTTGATAAAATTTCCCTTTTTCTTGCTTTACTAATTCTTGGTTTAGATTTGTTCTAACAAAGGACTCTTTTGTATGTTTGATATTTTCTCTTAATGACCATCAACTGGTTCCCTCTTTAATTGATCATGAGTTATCCAATTTTATTTGTCACATGCCTTTGTCTTGTTTTTATTGCTTTGTATTTATGCTCCTTTTGTGATGGAAGCTTAGAAGACAAATATTTTCTTTACTTCTTTGATTTATGGATTTCTCCTGTTGGGAATAGGTTGCCCTTAGTAGTAAGTTATATTCTCCAATTTGATGTAAATACATTTTATATTAATAAATAAAGAGTTTATTTATGTAAGTTTTATTTTCTAGCTATTAAGGTTCCTAGATTCTAATAAACTAAGATACATTTGCATAAGGGTTATGAAAAAAAAATATATGTATCTTTGGATTAATCTAAAATACTATTCATAGTCACTGAGTAGAGCTGATAACTCTATTAAATAAAGACTATAGTGTTCGGATTACCTCTGTAAAAAGAATGAGATTCTTTTCTAAGGGAATGATGAATCTCAAATCACTGAAGCAGCAGACTTTATGTAATGACATTATTAAATGAATTAAAATCAAGTGAGATATCAAGCTCAAGTTAATATTATTGCTTTGAACTTGAACTTACACACATTGCATCCACTAGTAACATAACCGAAATCCTGATGGATTATGGACTCATGTTTATGACCACTATGATCTTTGATATATTATGCGTACGACCATTGTGTAACATTGGTCAAGACTTTTTATGTTGTGATCATAGTGAGAGTGATCATATGGGAATATAAATCTAAGAAATGGAGTTTGTAACATTACATCACTTCTGGTAATATCAAGAAGACAAGTGACATATCTGAGCTTAGTAAAATGATGAATTAGCTACTCATCATTTCTAAATAATTTAGAAACTAAAAGATTATTTGGCCATTTATATGATGAAATTTGGGACTAGGGGACCAAAATTGACATAAAGGGTAAAATGATAATTTTACCTTACGACAAGAGATGGCTACGAGGGTTTACAAATATTAGTTTGTAAATTGAACATATCAATATTTAACATTGACTTCTCGTAATTTTAGGGATTATCAAGAGTGCAATCATGAGTCTTTGGTGAAATGACTTTATGATTAATAAACTTGGATTATTTTAATGAGATTAAAATAATCCCAAGTTTATTGGTGTTTGAAATTCCTATGTCCAAATGGATTCCCCACTTAGCTTTGGAGAATTCAATCCACATTAAGTTTTAGAATAAATTTAAGATGAAATAATTGATAGCATTTCAGCTGATGTCTTAACTAAGACAAGAGTTGTCTTAAATTAGACAAAGAATTATTTTAGGACAAATGTTGTCCTAAGCATGCTTGAAAATCTAAGAAACATTTCTATCACTAAATAGTCAAAACTAATTCTCACATTAGTTGTCTAATTTAAATAAGGGTTGTTTTAATTATACAATAAAATCTTAAGACAAATGTTGTCTCAATTTAGATAACTTTTATTTTAATAATTATTTTTGGTTTAACTATTTTAAATTAATAT
>JASKGM010014345.1:12585-30742 GCA_034509205.1 Ceratonia siliqua
TTAAGACAAATGTTGTCTCAATTTAGATAACTTTTATTTTAATAATTATTTTTGGTTTAACTATTTTAAATTAATATTTGAATTGTTCAAATAGTTATTTTAAATAAGTTGAAGAAAATAAAATGAATCCCACTTTAATTATGAATTTTGGCCAAGGTATGTATTTAGGATAAAAATTTGATTAAATTAAATTAAATGAATCCTAATTACCTAAAGTTTGAATTGTTCAAACTTAAGTAAAACAAACTATCTCTCTATAGGATAGAGAAATGGATGGCCAAGTAAAGTAGAGAAAGGCTTGAAATATTCAAACTTATATCTCCCTAATTATCTTAATTATTTAAGTGAATAAATGTTAGAAATTAAAAGATTTTTCATTTCTTAGGTAACTTACATTCATTAAGAAACTAACTAAGTCAAAAAAATTTAATTAAATAAAATTTATTTATTTGAATTTTTAATTCAAGCTTGACAATTTAAAAAGTCACACATGTTTTATTTAATTGTTAAATAAAATGTTATTATCAAAATTAATAATATGATTATTAATTTATATAATGTTAGATAATGTGATTATCTAATATTCCTAAGTAGGAGTGAGGCAGTCCATCCTTTTGGGGTTGCTTAATTTTTGAATACACTTATGTGACCTAAGGTTAGGTAAATACATATATCACTTAACCCTTTCCCTCACTTAGCCATCCAAGCATTCTTGAGAGAAAAAATTCCCTAGTGTGCGTGAGGTTTGAGAGAGAGAAAAACACAATTTGAAGGCTTCCTTGCCTGAGTGACCGTGAGCTTGCTTGAGAGAAAAAACACAAGTGTGAGCAATAAGCTTGTGAGAAAACACAAGAGTTGTCACGTGGTTCATTGAGTGTTGAAGATTTTGTTCTTCATGCCATACTACAAGGAACAAAAGGAAATGCTTTTTAATTTAATTTTGAAAGCATTGATGTGAACCTATAGGATTAATTCCCTTGAACCCATAGATAGATTTGAATACTCGCCCAAGAAACCAAAAATCAGGTTATATGAACAATTTAGATTTGTTGGAAACTTGTTCCAAGAACCCAGATTAGCAATAATGCCACAAAGAAAAACTCATTTGATAAGTTCAAAGTTCCTCAAGAACTAGGAGAGAAAACCTTTCTCTTTGGATTGAAACCAAATTTCACAAAGTTTGAATAATTGTGTTCAAAGGCTGCATGGCCTTATATAAAAGGGAAACCATCAACTTAACCTAACCCTAAACAAAATGGGCCTCCACTACACTAAAAAAGGGCCAGCCGAAATTATGCTACAAGATAGCCACAAAAGGGCCCAAAGTGACTAAAACACCAGGATAAGTTTAGCCCAATAACCATACAATCCAACTTAAAACTATTAAGGCTCAAATACAAATAAGCAATTACAACTAAGGCCTAATAACATAAGAAATACTAATTAGCCTCAATAACTTGAATCATGTGAATTAGGCTTGGATCATCCTCTTTCAAGCTCATCTTGAAAGCTAGTATTATGTTAGGAGAATTGGAAGCCCAACCCAAGTAGCTTGAATAAGTCCTTGCATAGCTTCCTTGATCTTCTTTGCTCTTGGTCTCATTATGGGTCCATATGGAACATGCAAGGGGTCTTTGATCTTCAGCTCATCATGGTATCCATCATTCTCCCTTTCCTTGAAAGAATTCGACCTCGAATCGTCACCTGCATTAGAGGGATAAAAATTAGCAACATTAAAAGTGGCAGACACATTATACTCACTTGGAAGATCCAGTTTGTGTGCATTATCATTAATTTTCTCAAGGACTTGGAAGGGCCCATTTCCCCTAGGCTATAGCTTAAACTTTCTATGATCTGGTAACCTTTCTTTGCACATGTGAACCCAAACCCTATCGCCTGGCTCAAAGAGCACTCTTCTTCTTCCTTTGTTTACTTGTAAAGCATACTGTCCATTTTTTTTTTCAATCTAAAGTCAAATTGTTTCTTGAAGGAACTTCACCAATTTGGCCTTCTTTTTCCCATCCAAGCTTACCCTTTCATTAACATGTAAAGGTATCAAATCTAAAGGAGTAAGTGGATTAAAGCCATAAATAATTTTAAATAAAGAATGGGAAGTAGTAGAATGCATGGACCTATTATATGCAAACTCTATGAATGGCAAACATTCCTTCCAAATTTTCAAATTCTTTTGAATGATAGTACACAAAAGCTGACCTAAAGTCCAATTAACTACTTCAGTTTACTCATCAGTTTGGGGGTGACAAGTAGTAGAAAATAAAAAGTTTAGTGCCTAACTTGCCCTACAAAACTTTCCAAAAGTAGCTAAGGAATTTAGCATCCCTATGATATATAATACTCCTGGGTATACCATGAAGTTGCACTACTTCTCTGAAGAACAAGTCAGCAATGTTTGTGGCATCGTCTGATTTATGGCATAAAATGAAATGTGCCATCTTACTAAATTTGTCCACTACCACAAAAATTGAATCTCTACCCTTTTTTATCCTAGGCATCCCCAAAACAAAGTCTGTAGACAGATCTACCCATGGCTCACTAGGAACAGGTAAGGGTGTATACAACCAATGTGACAAAATCATCTACTACAAATGCAAATGACATCTCTTTTCATCTTAGGTCAAAAGAAATGCTCATGCAACATTTTTAAGGTTTTCCTAACACCAAAATACCCCATTAATCCCCCACCATGTGCCTCATGCACTAATAATCACACATTGAACAATTAGGTACACATTTTGCTGTCTCTAAATAAGTAACCATCATGCTTGTAAAACTTACCAAATGTTGCTTTATCACATGCCATACACACAGAAGAAAAATCAGCATCATTGGCATAGATATATTTTATGAACTCAAATCCAAGCAATTTGGCACTCATAAAAGTAAGAAGCTCATACCTCCTGGATAAGGAATCAGTAACTATGTTCTCTTTACCTTGCTTATACTAGATAACATAAGGAAATGTCTTAACATACTCCATCCATCTAGCACGCCTCTTGTTCAACTTACCTTGACCCATGAGATACTTCAAGGACTCATGGTTGGTGTGGATCACGAACTCCTTTGGCCAGAGATAGTGCTGCCTTGTTTTCGAAGCTCAGATGGGCATAAAGTTCCTTGTCGCAAGTATGGTAATTCAAGGCCGCCTCACTTAACTTCTCACTGAAAGAAGCTATAGGCCATCTATCCTACATCAAAATAGTTCCAATCCCAATCCTTGAGGCATCGCATTCATTCTCAAAAATTTTGTCAAAGTCAGGTAATGCTAACACAGGTGCAGAACATAACCTTTCTTTAATAATAGAAAATGCATTCTTTTGTTGAATCTCCCAATGAAACCCAACATTCTTTTTAACTATTTTAGTGAGTGATGCAGCAATGGTGCTAAAATCTTTAACATAACGCATGTAAAATCTAGCTAGACTGTGAAATCTTCTCACCTCAGTGATACCTTTAGGCATTGGCCACTATTTGATTCTTTGATTTTCTCTTCATCTACCTCAATACCCTTTGCAGTAACCATATAACCAAAAAAGACAACCTTTTCCATGCAAAATGTACACTTATTAAAATTTGCATACAGTTTTTCACTTCTTAAGACATCAAGCACATATATCAAATGATTAACATGTTCATCTAGGCTTTTACTGTTCACTAAGATGTCATCAAAGCACACTTCCACAAATTACCCAATGAAAGCATACAACACATGATTCCTTAGTCTCATAAAAGTACTAGGTGCATTTGTAAGACTAAATGGCATAACTAACCATTCATAAAGCCTTTATTTAGTTTTAAAGGCAATTTTCCAATCATCACTTTCCTTCATCCTAATTTTATGGTATCCACTCTTAAGATCAATTTTGCTAAAACCACATAACCCGTGTAATTCATCAAGCATATTATCTAATCTAGGTATGGGATGATGATATTTTAACATGATATTGTTGATTGCCCTACAATCAGCGCACAATTTCCATGAGCAATTATTTTTTGGCATTAACAGCACTAACAGCACTGGCATAGCACACGGACTCATGCTTTCCTTTATGTACCCTTTACTCATAAACTCTTCAACTTACCTTTGAAGCTCCTTTGTCTCCTCTAGATTACTTCTATGGGCTGGACGATTTATAATGACAGCTCCTAATACAATGTCAATTTGGTGCTAAATACCTCTAATGGGTGGCAACCCACTAAGCATTTCTTCGGGGAACACATCCTCAAATTCCTGCAACAAAGAAACAGCCATACTAGGAAGAGATTGGTTAGGCTCATCAAGATTAAGATATGATTCATTGTACACTAGAAAAACCATATATTGGATTGCCATAAAAGCTCATTTAACCTCACTTCTCGTTGCATAAAATTTTAGTTTTGTTCTTTCTTTTCTCTCTGCAAGCTCTCTTTCTTTTCACTCTTGTGGCTCTTCTTTCTTTTTAGTGATTTCAGCCACCCCTCCAGTTCTTTTCTTACTTTCTCCTTTTTTTGAAGTTTCAGCCTCATTCTCTTTTTTATGCTCAATCTTACCTTTCAACTTCTTTTTATCCTCGTAAACCTGTTTTAGAGTTAAAGGAACACGTGTAACTAATTTTTCGTCTTTAACAAAGTTGTATCTGTTCTTAAACCCATCATGCATCATTTTCCTGTCATATTGCCATAGTCTTCCCAACAAAATATAGCTAGCATGCATAGGGGCCACATCACAAAGCACTTCATCACTATACCTCCCAATGGAAAATGATATAAAGACTTGCCTATTGACCTTGATTTCCCATAGTCATTCAACCACTGACACTTATAAGGCTTAAGATGCTTTCGCAAGGGCAAACCCAACTTCTCAACAAGGGTGTACTAGCTACATTGGTGAAACTCCCTCTATGTATGATCATATTATAAACTTTGTTGTTAACATAACAGCTAGTGTCAAATATATTCTCTTTTTTGTGCTCCCTATCATCTATCTTAATTTGTGCATTAAGAGTTCGCCTTACCATAAGAGTTTCACCTTTTATAGGATACTTTATACCCTTTTTATGATTAGTATCATCCAACTCGGGCACTTTCATTTTCAATCACTACTTCACCTTGGTCATGCACAACCATTACCATATTGTTTGGACATTGTGAAGCTATGTGTACTGACCCAAGCACTTAAAACATTTGATATCCTTATCCTTAAAAGGTTGGGGATTAGCCCTGGGTTTATTTTTGTGAGCTAACTCTTCTTTGCCCTTTAGGGGTTCACTCTTACTCTTACTCTTAGAAACAACCTTGTCATTTATGTCATGATTACCCCATTTTGGTTTCCAAGAAGTAGTAGGATTTGCAGTAAACTTTGCAATTCCTTTTCTTTTTAGTTGCTTCTTTACCTTCATAGCCATATGTAACACGTCCTCCATTCGACATAAAGTTGTAACTCCACTATATTGGCTATGTCTCTGTTTAACCCACTAAAAAACCTGGCCATTGTGGCTTCCTTATCCTCTTCAACATTAGCCTTAATCATAGCAACCTTTATTTCCTTATGGTAATTCTTTACACTCATTAAACCTTGTGAAAAACGTTGAAGTTTTTGGTAAAGGTTGATATAATAGCGGTTAGGTATGAATCTCCTCCTCATAAGGGCCTTTATTTCACCCCATGTACCTATGAGTCCCATATAGTTCCTCCTCTTGTTAATCATTAATTGGTCCCACAAAAATTGCTAATTTCACCTTCTTATCCTCAGAATAGTTGTGACAATTAAAAATTAATTCAATTTTCTTTTCCTATTTTAGGTAAGCCTCGAGGCCACTTCTACCTTGCAATGATGGAATCTTTACCTTAATATTATCCACATTTCTATCGACTTTATCTTTTCATCCTAGGTCTCTTCTAGGCCTCCTCTTATGCCTACCTCCTTTCTGGCCAAATCTGCCCATATTCACTTCATGTGCACTCTCTCTCTCATTTTCACTTCTCAACTCATCTCCCTCTTCATATTCCTCTAAAGGAATAGAACCACGCCTATTTTGTCTCTCCCTAACAGGCTCCCTATATATATGGCTGTCCCCTTTGCATTTTAGCTATAATTTCATCCTGCTTATCCATCAAATCCCTCATCTGCCCTAAAATCACATTTAGTTGCTCAAATTGCTATTGCATAACTTACAAAAATTTTCCTCATTAGGTGTTGAATCATTCTGATTTGACATATTTCTTTTTTGTAGGTTACAAAGAACAAATCCTCATGTGCTTGCACTTTTGGTAACACTTCACTCGTGTTTCACTCTAATTAGGTTCTTACCCTCAATTAAGCTCACCACTCTTGCCTTTTTTCACTCCTTGTTCTCCTTGCCTAGTTCTTTAAGAACTAGTGAACCTACACAGAAAATAGCACCCTTGTGTAATTCCCACCCATTAAGAAATCAAGAAAAACAAGTAGGAAACCAAATACGAAGAGAACAAAAGGATAACACAAAAAGTGAACAACTAGGAAACAAGTAACAAAGGCTAGGAATTAAGAATCAAGTGACAAGAAACAACACATGCATAGTCAGATATGAAAAGAAAGTCAAATACAAGAATTTTGAAAATGCAAGAAATTACAATAATGCCATGGAAAATTTCAAATTGCACAAAACACACTATAAAAGTAGAATTTAACCTTGAATTTCACCTTAACCCAGTTACACCCAATTACGACAACGACGAGCTCAAAAAGAGCCTTCCAAATTGGTATTATGGGTTCCATAACTCCACCTATGTAAAAAGTTATGACTGTTTAAAGTTAGGTAGGTAAAATTTGTTTCTTCTTTGCAGAATCTTTTCTTTTCTTTTCTGTAACACCTAACATAAAATATTTCCTTTTTTTAATCACTCATAGAAACATGAAATTTGAAAACAGGGGAGTTATGAACTTGCAATCCAGATTCAAACAAACGAACAAACAAGGTAAGAACTCTAGAATAGAAACATGAACAAACATAATAGAAGATGAACAAGAATAGCAAAGACAAATAGAAGAGAAGGAAAACAAACAGAAAATTGGAAAAATAATCAAAAGGATAAATCAAACCTGATTTTAGAACTAAGCTTGATACCAAATGATACGAATACATAGGATTAATTCCCTTAAACCCACAAATAGATTTGAATACTAGCCCAAGAAACCAAAAATCATATTATACAAACAAACTAGACCTGTTAGAAACTTGTTTCAAAAACCCAGATCACCAAGAGCGCCACAAAGGAAAATTCCTTTGATAAGTTCAAAGTTCCTCAAGAACTAAGAGAGAAAACCCTTCTCTTTAGATAAAAACCAAATTTCACAAAGTTTGAATAATTCTTTTTAATGGCTGCATGCCCCTACATCAAAGGGCAACCAACAACTTAACCTAACCCTAAACAAGATAGGCCTTGACTACACTAAAAAGGGTTAACCGAAATAATGCTACAAGATAGCCACAAAATGGTCCAAATTGACTAAAACACAAGGAAAAGTTCATCCCAATAACCATACAATCTAACTTAAAACTATTAAGGCCCAAATACAAATAAGCAATTACAACTAAGGCCCAATAATATAGGAAATACTAATTAGCCTCAATAACTTGAATCATGTGAATTAGGCTTGGTTCCTCCTCTTTCAGGGTCATCTTGAAAGCTAGAATTATGTTAGGAGAATTGGAAGCCTCGACCCAAGTAGCTTAAAAAAGTCCTTGCATAGTTTCCTTGATCTTCTTTGCTATTAATCTCATTATGGGTCCATTTGGAACATGCAAGGGGTTTTTCATCTTCAGCCCACCATGGTATCCATCATCTTTAAATTATTTTTTCTTTCATCTTTTGTTTTGTTCCAATTACTAAACCTATTCACTGTAGATTCCGTGGATTAGTGCTTCTCAAAGAATATGTAGTCAGTACGCTTGGTTGGAAATTAAATTGCAACATCTAATAACCTCAAGAGGCATATGAGAATTCTCCACCCCATCTTCTACTTAGCCATGAAGTGTTTTTTACCTATGTGTTTTGTTTTCACCAGTTTTACAAGCTTAAGTGTTTTAATTTTGTTAAAATTCATGCCTGTACCGTAAAACACCTAGGATAAACACTAGATCCAACATCTCTTCTTAAATATTGACTTTCCATAATTGAGTGCAACAACCTTCTTCCTTGATTGTCTCTATATTATTCCTAGAAATTCTTATTTCAAAGATAGCAAATAATTAGTGTACTGACTTCATTTGAATGAAACCTTGGGGCTAACAAAGTATTCTTTAATTTGTCTTAAATATTTTATTTATATAAATTAAATTTTGTATTATTAAAAAAAGTACAATATTTTTATATTCTTTAATTCCATTTTACTAATTGACAAAAAATGTTGAGTTTATGTGATCAACTTAACTCTAAAATAGTTAATTTAAAATGATTGTTACTTATGTTAGAGTTATAGGAAGAGAAAATTATTTTTTAGTGTTTTATGAGACACACATGGTGTTTCATGAACACCAAATTCTTAATTGGTATCAAGCACTATTCACTTTTTTTTGCATTTCATAAAAAGTGACTACTTAGGTATCTTTTCTAGTTATAACAAAATAATCACTTTTTATAAAATAATAATAATGTTTTATAAATGAATAATCACTTTTTATAATTAAATAACCACTTTTTATAGAGGACAAAAAGAAGAAAAAAAAAGGTAAATAATGCTTGGCACCAATTAAGAATTTGGTGTCCTTGGACACCAAACAACAATTTTCTTGGAGAAAATCCTAACTTCATTGGTTTGAGTATTTGGGAAAAGAATGAGGATGGGAGAGACATTGAGATTTTTTGGAATTTTTTGGTTAATGTAATCTAACTTGAGCAACAAGTATTTTAAATTGGTCATCTAAGATATTAGGATTTGGATCGAGTCATGTTCCCACATTGTGGTGGTCCATGCTCTTTGAACAACCACGATGGATTTATGGGGACAAATAAGCTCTCTATCGTGGCCATCCATCAATTTTCATTAATTTGTTAGATAAAACTAAATATTAAGAAAATATTAAAATTTTTATAAACAGTATAAGATTATATTGATATAAATAAAATGTTTAAAGCTGAATTAAAAATTAAGAAATGAAGACTATATTTTATCCGAATGAAATAAAGAAAAATAAATAAACCTCTAGCTACAAATAAGGTGCACCGGTGGCACTCTTTAATATTGTTTTCCAAAAGAAATTTCATTTTATGACAATCCCTTTTGCATGGTCCTAGCATGCCTCCTATATTTTTGTTGGTTTTTCTATATTTTCTCTCACATAAATGGTTGAATAAGACCAAAAAAATTGGTAGGGTGTTCAATTAATACAAAATTAGATCTCTTTGATTATAGGACATGCATGTAAAAACATATTGGATTTATATAATCATAATCTATATAAGATATTAACATAAAAGTACATGCCATGCCCAACTCTAGGATCGTGACCAACGCTAGGAATAAAAGTGAACTAGTCCTCTAGACCAATTAAGCCTATCTTGCCATCCCACCAAGTCAGCCTAACCTTCTATCCCAATATTTGCCAATAAATATCGTACTGAACATAACATAACCAAATCATGTATAATAATCCATTCTCAAGTCTTTCTAGATTTAGTTCCTTTACAAATGATATTTACATTAGACAAAGCCCATTCCTTATCTTCTGCAAGACCCATGCTCACTTCCCATATCTCAAACCTGCATGTAGCACTTGGAGTCAAATCGGCGATATCCTGTATGCTCTCTCATAACTTACAAAAAATGTTACCCTGAAAGGATAAGCTCAACAAAGCTCAGTGAATAGATCAAACACTAAATATGATATGACTTATGCAAATGCATGTTATGCATGATGCCAAATCCTCAATACTTCTCCAATTACCTATTTAGGCTTATATGCCATGATATGCTCAAAATTTGCTCTTTATAAATACTTATGAATTTAAAACTTGGCAATGAAATTCATTTTTCAAACGTCTCATAATGTGATATCAATCATATGTATATTTTCAATAATTGTTCTTTCGAAATCTTTCAATCAAATCGTATAATAACAATTTATGAAAAGAGTTGGTATCTCACTGTAAACCTGCAAGTAGATTCATACTTAGGGGTTCTCTGTCCCATTGATAAAATGTCCTTTCCTATTAGTTTTAAGAGGTTTAGCACCCAAGAAGGGGGTTGAATTGGGTTCTCTTCAAATTAAGAATTTTTAGCAAGCAAAGACTTTTCTTCAAATGAGTAACCAGAGGTATGCTTGCTCATTCATCAGATAATCTCTAATACAAGATTTTTCATTCAAGTGAAAAATCTTAATGACAAAAACAAATTTTATGATCAAAGTAGCACCTTCAAGGAAGAATTTTAACAGCTATGTTTCAACAACAATGGATTTTAACAAAATCAAAGTTTCAAAGATATTGAAGTTCAAAACTTTATCAAACAATGATCATATTGGTCAATCAATCTTTAAGTAAATGCACTTAATGAAGAGCTTAAGGGAGGAGAAAATCATACAACGAGGTATATTAGTTCAGATAAAAAATAACAGACCCTACATCTACTCCCCAAGCACAAAACAAGGGAATTTTCACTAAATGGACAATCACAATTACAGCTATAGGCCAACAAGGGTTTTTACAACCAGTTCTAGTTTACCTTTCAACCACTAAGTTTTTCCTACAAGAACCCAGCAAAACTTTAGCAATGATATTTGAATGCTCACAAGAACTTCTTTATGATCAAACTCATTTAGAGTAGATAAACAAGTGATAGCTCACAGTGATGTATGAATTTCTTCTATATAAGCGTAGTAATACAACTTTAGATTGCAACAAAATTGATGATATCTATTTATACTCGAGGAAGTAGCCATTGGGAAGTTTTTCACCATTAAGGTGTAACGTTCAGCTACTTCTTTGATAATAAGTTTTTAGACAAGCTCAAACTTGTTTTCTGCACATTTCAAATTAGAGCTCTTTGTATGTGATGTTTAGGTTGCTTCTCAGCTCCTTAGCAGAATATTTTGGTATGCCTTTTCATGTTGCGTGGCTCAATGGGTTTTTGCTTCCAGAGCTTCTCAGCCACTCTAAGTCTGTAGTGTTATCTTAGGCAGTACAATCTGTCTTATCACAGGGGTTATCAAGAAATAAAATAATCCTCAAAGTGTAATGCCCAATGTAAACACTTGAAAATAAACAATATAAAAATACACAACTTTTTATGCTTTATTAGAAACTTCTATTATGTGTGGTTGTTGTCACTTCGTTCCACATGAGTGGTATGCTTTCATTTGTCACTCAACTTCCAATTCTGTGTGCTCATTTCCCTTTCATGAGATTTGCATTATTGTTATTTCTACTTGCTTGTTTCCCTTATCCTGGAAATCTGCAAAGCTTGTTTTCCAAGTTTAATTCCTTTTTCTTGTTTGTTAGATAAAGTGCTCATTTTTCATGTAATACTTTAGTGATGCTTTCGTCTTTATGTGCCTCATAACCTTCTTTATTAGGTTGGTTTCTCTTTGACAAATTTCACTTGATTAATCTAATCTTAGTTGGCTCATCAAAAACATATTTCATATGATATTTTCCTAACAATTTCCCCCTTTTTTATGATGACAACTAACTCAATAATATGCATTCATATCAAGTCAAAAATAAACTTTAAAGGTTTAGAGAAACTCCCTTATGATATGTACATGGCTTTTCTTTGCTTCCTTTCAAGCTCCCCCTCAATTCATGCACTTCGTTCTAGTTAATCTTTGTGTAAAAAGGTAGTTTGCTTGCTCAAGTTTTGACTGTGAAGTGCCCTTTAATAATCCACTCTTCATTCAAATGAATATTAGACAGATATTTCCTAGTCGCTTTGATGCAAACTTCTCTTCGTGCAAGCTTGCTTTTAAAATGAATTCATTTGATTTAAACATGTTTGACAGAATTTCCACCTTTGGCATAAGCTTAAACATAGTCAAGCATATTATTCTACTTCTCCTCCTACTTTGGTATCAACAAAAATATTTGGGGAGGCATGGAAATAGATATGCATAGTAATATCCATAAAGGCATACATCAAGATATATAATAAGGACATTAAAGATAAGACAGGCGTAATATAATAATTAAGCACTAGTAACCAAATGTCCAAAGATATATCAAAATACCTAGGATAAAGTACTGAAATGTCTAAGCCAACAAGAAATAAAACAGAACATAGTCATGAATAACATACCACAGATCATAAAGTCAACTTTGACACAATAAACTAGACTTCAAGTGCATTGGGATATCAATGGGAGTAAGTTGGACAGGGTCAAGTGCATTGAGGGATTAGTTTGATAAGGTACAATTGGGTCAAATTAGGCTGGTTGGATTGCAGGCTGAGTATCAGGTGCTTGGTCAACAAATTGTTTAGTAGCTTGTTTAATTCCTAGTACAGAGTCCTTGACTAGTTCATCAGGCTTTCTCTTGAAGGGTAACTTAGATGTACGTGGCCCATACACAGACAGTAGTTGATCAATCTTCTCTTTTAATTTAGCCACCTTAAACTGGGTTTCCAAATAGAAGTTTTTGATGTCTTGTTTTAGAGCAAACACTGTATTTGCAAGAGACTCAACTTTCTTGTTTAGCATTTTCAGTGAATGGTCATCTGGAATTTCTTCCTCTACACGTTCCTTGCCCTTTTTCTTTAGGTTCCTTTCCTCTTCTTCATCCTTATCATTTCCCATCTTTTTCATCCAAGTTTTTCTCTTCTTCTTCCTAATGTCCTATTTCCTTATCTTTTTCTTCTTGATATTTTCCTTCTTCCACTACCTTTTCAAGTGAGCTTTCTTCCTTCTCATAACTAAATAGGGATGATAAACCAATGGATTTTGATGAATCTTCATCAATATTGATTGATTCTTCTGTCAGCAGTATTTGGATCAGATTCATCCTTCTTTGGAGAGCTTTCTTTTTCAGAATTATCTGAAATCTCAACAGTGGTAGGTTTTTATTAATTTAAGTTCATCTTTTTCTTCAGGAGATGAATTCCCCTTGACTTTCTAGTGGAAGTTACACTGATCTTTTTCTTCCCTTTGTCCTTAGAGGGCTTTTGATAAGAGTTTCTTCTAGGTTCTCTGAAGATCCCTCTTCTTCTCTCTTATGAGCTTGCTTCTTTTTCTTCTTGTATCTCTTATTATATTCCCTCTTTTTCTCTGCAGCCCTCTTATCATATTTTGGCTTATGGCCAATAGTCTTTACGTTCATTCCCTTAAATTTAGGGACTGCATCATTAATTTCTTCAGGATCCTCTTTCACTTCACAGGTTGATCCCCTTTCAAGCTGTATCCATTCGTATTCTTGTTTCTTTATGCCCATGTGAGAATAAGTCTTTTGTCATATGTTCCATGGCCTGTGGTTGTTTCACTTTTAACATTCTCTAAGTAAACTTTGGCATCCTTAGCCAACAACATTATCACAATACCATATGGGAGTTTTACTTTCTCTCTTTCCAGTGTAGTCTTCATATGATTGACAATAATAAAGGGAAGGTTTAGCTTTATGCTGTGGACAATGCACCACATATAAAACGTTTATAATTTGTTCCTTTGATTAAACTTTCTAGTAAGGGGAGCAATCATATGTGGAAGTTCATGCAGCAAAATTCTCATTTTCAGCTCTGAGCAATAGCCTCTAACTAGAATGTCAGCAACAACCTCTAGCTAGAATCTCAACAACAGCCTCCACTTAAGAGTATCCCTCAAACTCTATTTCTTTATGGCTAAAATGTCTCTTAATTCCAGCATCTGGGCATCCTATCAACTTAGCTATCTTGTCACAGTTAGCATAAATTTTATTCCTTTGAGCAGTGAGGTTCCTTTTATAATTCCTTTCTCAAATTTTAGTTCATATAGAACTCCTTAATCAAATTAGGTATATTTCAGTTTTAATGGCAAATAAGTTCCCCCAACCTATATTGTTCATCCATTGGAAAACTTGAAATATCATTACTTGAAAGAATTTCATATTTACCTCTATGACAGTAGAATACCTCCTAAAAATAAAGTCCTTCTTGAGAAGTTCTTTAGCTTTGTCATTGCGGAATGTTCTGGGTACCTCCACTTTTTGTCTCTTCCAAGATGGTGAACCAGATTCGTCTGTAGCTTTGCACTTCTCTACAGTCTTGAAGGAAGAGGACATTGTAGAACACAACAGATTGGGTGTTTGAATAGTGTGGGGTTTATGGAGACGAAGGGTTCTCAAAGTGAAGAAGGGTTTAAACTACAGTAATAATGAGGAAGATAGGCGGGAAAGGGTTGTGGGATGCATAATTTAATGAGAACCCAGCATGCACATTGAGCCTAGTGATAACTAACATCATTCTGTGTGACCGAAGTGATGGTTGAGTGAAGTGGGTGAGAATAATCAGTGAACATGAGCAAGTAGAGAAGTTACACATTAATGATAGTTATTAAATGCAAAAAGGTTATCATTGTCATTAGCGAATAATTTTGAATATATTAGAGGAAGCATGTAAATACAAATATACTCTTTATATAGCACATCATCAGGCTTTACATATTTAGATAGGAAACGATCAAGCACAGTGAACACCCATGATGTAATGAGCAAGTACATTTGGATATCTATTAAGTAATGAGTAACCAAATTTGTTCACATAGGATCAACCATTCCTAATTATCTTAAAATGCTATTAAATATATCTTCACTAACAGGTTTGTTAAAAATATCAGCAAGTTGATTCTCTGTACATACAAACTCGAGGAAAATTACTAGGGAGAACTAAAAACTTGCAAAGACTTAGCTGACAAATATACTCAAGACTAGTCCAAACCATTTAGATTGTGGAGATATTAATTAAAGTAGCTCAACCTATCTAAATACAGATTTCATAAGAGGAGGCTCAATCTATATAGTTCATAATTAGTAGAGCTCTTGACTCTCAATCTGTACAAGTGCATGCAAACAGGTAGATAATTTTTATGTACAAACTTATATATGGATATTCAAGTTGAAGTTGACTCTGTCATGTACTTATGCTACAAGTTAGGGGTCAAATAAAATATATAAATAGGATTCTCAACTTATGACAAAATATTGTGTGCACATTATCATTAATATTTTTGATATATGTGTGTGTGTATGTACATATGTGCTTGTGTGCTTGTTTCACTATTCCCATACAACAGCTTCCAATAAGGAAAAATATGCAAATTATATTGATATCAACAGAATTCAGTACAATAGTGGAAATCCAGAGATTCGTGAAGGATTAAGGATTTTGGAATGCACAAAGGAGTTTATGAGAGAGATTCCTGAGAAAGTGACAGAATTGAAATGAGATACAAGGAAGTACACATATGAATTTCGATACCCTAAACTACTCAATGACAAAGCTTATAAGGTCCATTCTCTTTCAACGTTGTTCCCGCGCTTCAATCCTTTGTTCATACAGTTATAATGTCTACCACATAGGATGCCACGTTAAGTCTATTATTTTATTCCTCATTGATCCACTTCACTTCATTAATTCCATTCAGCATTGCTAGCTCATTAATTTAGTTAAAATATTTGTCTTCTATATCAAAATCTGGCCCCTAAAAACACCGTTGAGTTGGGAGACATGAAAAGTAAGATGAATTTGGGCATCATCTGGAAGCTTCAATGTATATGCGACTTGCTCAACCTTGTGCAATATGAGATAAGGCCCAAAGTATTTTGGTGACAACTTCTAATTATATCGAGCAACCAAAGAAGATTGTCGATATGGTTGTAACGTGAGATAAACACAATCCCTCACTTGGAATTGTCTATCAGATCTATGGGCATCAGCTAAACTTTCATCTTCTTCTACACTCGCTGCAGATGAAATTTAATACATTTCTTCCCTTTTCCACAGGCTTCTGTCAACTAGTTCCACATTAGTTTCCACCATATCTAGAGAAAAAGCCAAACAAATGAAGTTAGGAAATCCTGACAAAGACATTTTAGGAAAAATAAACAAACAATTAGAAAAACTAAACTTAGAAGATGGAGGAAAATCCAGTACCATAAGGATAAATGTTATAACCAAATTAGAACAACAATACCATGATATAGAAGATATGACACTAGCCAAAGTAAAAAGACATTGTAATAATAATAGAAAAAAATATTATCCAAGACCTACCTTACCAGATTTACAATTTGAAGAAATATCCTTTTCAGGAACGAGTTATGATGGAAAGTCCATTTATGAATGGAATCTAGATGGACAAAATGAATATAAAATAATGAATTTTACGTAAGAAATAATGATGGCTATTGCAGCTTATCGTATAGAAAATAATAATGATGAAAACATTTTTGATATATTAGTTCAAGGATTCACAAGAAGTTTGAAAGAATGGTGGAAAAATATCATTTCAGAAGAAGATAGAAAAGCAATAAGAGAATATTATAAGACAGGAAGAAATCCAACTACAGGCCAAGAAGAATTAGTTTTAGACAATTTAGCACAACTAATTTACGCTATAATAAAATCCTTTGTAGGAGAACCTATACAAATACAAGAAAGATACTTAGTAGAATTAATGAATCTAAGATACCCAACCTTAGCAGACTTTCGGTGGTATAAAGATAATTTTATCCCTAAAGTATTTCAAAGATAGGATGGAAACTCAGAATTTTGGAAAGAACGCTTTATACAAAACTTTTTGCATAACAGGTTAGAGATAAATTAAGATAAAAATATAATGGAACAATAAAATATGATTTAATAACATAAGGAAACATTATTAACACCATAAATATAGTAGGATTAAGATTATGTACTGATATGAGACTTCAGAGAAAAATGTATTTAGATAAGAAATTAGGAAAGATGGAGTTAGGAGATTATTGTGAACAATATGGATTCAAAAAGATACGAGCACTTCCAGAAGAAAACCTGTTTATAAGAAAAAATCTAATTATGAACCAAAGCCCTATAAACCCAAAAATCAAAGATATAAAAAATATAAAAATTCTCAAGAAAACCATTAGGAAGACCTTATAGAAATAAATTTCAACTTCAGGAAAATAAAAAGCATAATAATAAAAGAAATATTGTTTGTTATAAATGTGGACAATTTGGATACTACTCTACAGAATGTAAAACAAAAAACAAAATTAGAGAACTAAACATTAGCGAAGAAAATAAGCAAAATTTATTAAAAGTGTTAATAAATGATGACATTTCTTCTGACTCTGAATATATTTCAGAAGATGAAAAAGAAGATCATATTTATCAAATACAGGAAAAATCCAATTTAGACATTTCAGAATCCGAGTCTAGTCCAGAATGTCTAGGACCTAGTTTGTGTAATTGCAAAAATTGTATAAAACAAATAAGAGCTATATCGAGAGAAAATTTACAATTCTTAGTAGATATAATTGATAGAATCGAAGATAGAGATGTTAAAGGACAATATTTATTAAAAATAAAAGACCTGCTTGATCAAGAAGAAAAAGAAAAGGAGAAACCTCAGCCATTGTTAATGAATGATATTGTAGAACAATTTGAGAAAGAGAAAACACCTACCGCTAGTATTAATGATCTACAACAAGAAATAAAAATGATTAAAGAAGAAATTAAACAATTAAAAGAAAGTGAAGTCAACAGAGATTTAGAAATTTTAGAAATAAAGGCACGATTGGAAATACAATTAAGACAAACTATAGATGCTAAAGAACAATTTGAAGAAGAAATACAAGAAGAAAAAGACTTACCCAAGGAAATTAACCAAGAAAAATTTATACAATGAATATCCAAAATAACCTACTAGAAATGATACTATCAGATGAATTTAGTCATAAATAATGAATATACCAGAACCTTAATAGTATTAGTCGACTCTGGACCAGATATGAATTGCATCCAAGAAGCTTAATACCTACTAAATATTATGAAAAAACCTTAGAAAGTCTTTTTGCAGCCAACAACTCTAAATTAAATATTAAATATAAATTATCTAATGCACACATTTGTAACAAAGGAATATGTTTTAAAAACATTTTCATGTTAGTAAAAGACTTAAATGACCCAGTTATATTAGGAACTCCCTTCTTACAACAAATAATACCTTTTAAGGTTACGCCA